>JANBQS010000260.1:0-24051 GCA_027577415.1 Coemansia sp. RSA 922 | reverse complement strand
TGCTAAGCGCGTTAGCTCTAGCAGCGCTCTCAGTCCCAGGCAGCGCCTATGCACAGGTTGGACGCGACGTAGTAAATGCACAAGGCCAAAGCCCTCGCAATGTCATTCACATCACAGACGACGAGCGTGCACAGGCATACTCGCTTGGCCTACTTAACCGCCTGACAACTTTTGTCACTGAGCAATCCGCAAAGGGCAACACTGTGACTAACACAGGCGATATACTCTTAGCTGACTTGGGACTGGACAGTGCAGGCTCGAAAAAATCAGTTCGCGAGCTGTACAACAAGCTTACTGTCAAACTATCAGACAAATATCAGTACACTTTCAAGGATGGGTCCAAGAGTGCAAAGGACAATATTTTGTCAATTCCATTTGAGCGGCTGTTTGAACTGAATCCAGCTAGTATCAGATATATTTCTAAATTGCTCGATACTTTCTCGCATACCAAATATGCTGAGCACCTGGCTCCAATGTTTGGTGTAGACCGCCATGGCCCCGTTACCTCAGAGTCACTACAATCTGTAGCTCGTCTGATTGGCTCAATCAGCAGAATGAACGGCGATTCTCTGGCGCTTATCTCTCAGGCAAGCGGCGCTAATACCAACGATCCGTTGGTTAAAAGCAGCGATATATTCAGTCTAGCTCAGCTCTTGGAAATTGACACCAGGCGTATTAACCGTATGACAGATCTTGTTGATAGGCTTGCCTCTATGGATGCCGTGCACATGTCTCAGTATCTTAAAGAAGTCGGATGGACTGGCATGGATGACCACTCTGTAAAGATTGATGCTACCTCCTCGGTGCAGTCTATTCCCGGTATGAGCTACATGTTTTTGATCAAGGACCCGATGCTTGAAGCTATGGCCAAGGCCGCAAGCTCATTTACGCCCAATACTGCTAGCTCAACAGCCCAGCTGAAACCGGCTATTCAGGCTTACTTGCAACAGACAAGAGATGGGTTTGAGTATATCCCTGGATACAACGCACTCAATACTCTAGCTGGCTTAACCAATAACCCGGCTATTGCTCAACTAACTCAGCTTATTGGTTTGTCGTACAGGTACCCTACTGCCTCTTATTTGGAGTTGGTCCTTCTCTACTACAGAAGCATCGGTATGCCTGGTCTTGACAACGTCATAAACTATCCTTCGCAGTTTATAGGCAATATTGCCTCGACTGTTGTTGGCGGCTTTATATCCAATGCCATCTCTGGATTGGTTGCTAATATTCTTGATCCCAAGTCTACCGGCTTACCAACACCATCTGCCACAGATGCAATAACAAGGACAGGCTCAATGTCCCCCACTCCAACGCCATTCGCAGCTCCGGCTGTTAGCACAGTCAAACCAGTATCAAGCGGCATGGCAACAAGTGGAACGTCCGTGTCGCCGGCTGCCGGTGTTTCAAGCTCGGCTTGTAACTACTTTAACCCATTCAATCTCTTTGGCGGTTGCAGTGGGCCATCTTCAAAGTCAGTCGCAGCACCATTGATAACAGCACAAGTACCCGCAACTGCTCCACCACCACGGCCATCTTCACCTACTTTACAGGGGCCAGCCTTGCCGACTTCATCTACTTTACAGGGGCCAGCCTTGCCATCTTCATCTGCAACACCTCGTTGGTCGCCAACATTTCCGTTATTGCCGACTGCGCCATTGCAACCGTTATTGCCAACCGCGCCATGGCAACCATTATTGCCACATCCTGGTCTGACCCCAAATCCAACAGTTACAGTAGCTAGCGCCCCAACTGGCAGTGCTCAGACGCCTGCGTCTGTGCTGTCCCAATGGTCATCTGGTTTACTAAACACGGCTACTCCAGCAGCGGTCTCTTCAGCAGCCAGTGGCGCCAGTTGGTGGTCCAACTTTTTCAACTACATCAACATATTTAACAACGGTAATGCAAATGGAGCAGCAACCAGCTCGCCATCTGCTGAGCTGCTGTCAACTGGCTCGTCGACATACGTTGATGCTGCGTCGTCCTCATCTGCCCCTGAAAGCAAAGCAAGCACCTCTTCTGCAGATATTCCACTAGTGAGCTCATCGCCTGCCGCCGCCGTAACGAGTCCCTCGCCTGTTTCAGCCGTAATGAGCACCTTGCCTGCTCCAGCCATAACAAGTTCGTCTCTCGCTCCAGCCATAATGAGCACCATACCTACTCCTACCGCAGCGAGTTTGTCTTTCGTTCCCTTTGTAATGAGCTCATCTCCTGCCCCTGCCGTAACAAGTAACTCGCCTACTCCAGCCGTAATGAGCACCACGCATTCCTTCGCCACCATGAGCACCTCATCTGTTGCTGCCGTATTGAGTACATCGCCTGCTGTTGCTGTAACACTTTCTTCTTCAGCTGCAGCTCAAGTAGCCTCCCTGTCAACATCAACCAGAGCAGTAGCTTTAACCTCGACAAAGACTGCTGCTCCTGCATCCACCAAAACGTCGTCTTCACAACTAATGGGCACTATAATTTTCCCCCATCAATCGCGGCAGTCTATATCAACTGCCACAATTGTCTACAAGCAGAACGTGTCTACACGTATGACATACACGCTATATTCTCAGCCAGCTACTGTTATCGTATCATTTATCCCCGAGGATTACGTGTGATCAAGCTAACTGCGCAAATTTTCTATTATTCTTTCATATTTTATTGTTTCTTTCTTCAAAAAAAGTCGCACATAGTGCGTTGGTTTAATCAAGAATGCATAATTAGCCGACATAAAAAAAGACACTTCAGCAAGTGATGAATAGGTTTAAACGAGGCAGACTAATTGTAATATGTATGGCAGTAGATTGAATATGCACCTAAAGCAGTCAGCCATGTCTTACCTGCTGCATCACAGTTGGGCCTCCTATCTGTGCTCCTCTGAATAGAACTTCCATTCATGCAAGCACACCTTGACTGTACCGCGAATGTCTTTTCTTGGCAGGTAATTTAGGCGGTAAAAAAAACTACAATTAGAGTTACAAAATAACAGTAGTGAATAGGATTCTGACATGTGCCAATAAAACAGTGCTTAAATTATGTATAAGAATACGAGCGGCCGTATCTTTATGTATTTGTATATATTTTTTGTTTATTCCGCTACACTCATTCTTTTTTTTTTTTTTCTAACCACTAAACTTTTTTCAAAGTATACATTTATTAAACAAAATGAAGCTCTCAATTTTTGTTGCCAGCATTACCGCCCTTGCCACCAGCTCCGTTGCCTCGCCCGTCGGGCTCAACATCCCCGGAATCATCAGCCTGGATGTCGGTGGTGGCAACGGCCTGAGCCTCAATGTCCTTGGAGGCTTGGTTCATGCGAGCGTTGGTGGACGCGGCACCAAGACCCCCAGAGCAGCTCCTCCAGCAGCTGTTGTCCCGGCCGTCCCAGCTGTCCCCGCGGTTCCCTTTTTTCCCGCCTTCCACCCCTTCTAAATACCACAAGCCAAGACGCGGACAGGGATGGACAAAAGCAGACATCTAATTTCATAACAGAAAAACTTTTATACTTGCCACATTTAACCAATGGTAATTAAAAAAATATACGTTAAAATATGTTATTACATGTGTGTGTATACGAATATAGATAGCTGTGTATGGACTTGCGTGTTTATTTGGGCTTCACTTGCCACGATCAAATATCCAATGCCTTCAAGGATGCGGCCAGTCCACCGGCTGTGGTCTGAGGCAAGTCGGCACCAACAACGGCAGCAGTAGCAGCAGAGGTTACAGCCTTATCCAGATGGCCATCGGTCACCAGATACATTGTAGCCGGATCAAATGTGGTTGGAGGCGAAGCTACGGTCGAAACCGGAGCTGGGGAGCCCCCGAGGCTTGAGCTAGACGATTTGTGGTGCAGCCTAGCACGGCGACGACGCACTGAGCCTGAAGCAGGCGCAGTCTTCTTGCGCGACCTCAGTCCCGCTGCGTACTTTGCTGTCGCGCCATTGCTGCCACCAGCGCCATCGCCAGTCAGAGCGGAGCTAAGGGCCTCAGCCGCTTCCTCAGCAGTCTCAGGCGTAATGTCTTCCAATATCCCCGAGACGGACGACGAAACCAGCGCCTCGAGGGTACCAGCACTGGTTACTGAGGCCACGGGCTTGGACTTTTTCTTGCGCAAACTACTCGCCTTACCGCCGCTACCAGTGACTTGCTTTCTTGTAGTTGCGCCACTGCTGCCGCCGACACTGCGCTTCTCTCTGCGAGGCTTCTTCTCATCGTCAGAGCTTTCGTCACTGAGAGCGCTTCCATCAATACCGCCCTTGCTTGCAAGCCCCGCAAGCTTGCCAGCCTTACAGTTACCCACTTCATCGCTAGCAATACACAGGGGGAGCTCCACTAGATCCTCGGTAAACCCAAGCATGCGGGCAAACAGCGAGTCAAGGTCAACTCCAACTTCGTCAATCGGCGGCGAGGCACTCTTGTCAGATGCCGTGTTAGCAGTGGCAGCCGCCGCCGCAGATGAAGAGGAGGAGGCGGTAGCACTCGACGACGACGAAGATGGCGTAGCAGGCACAGCCAGGCGTCGATTATTGCCTAGCAGCAGTCCAACATTGATCTGGAGCTGCTTCTTCTTGATCTCCTGGTTGTCAAGAGACACGGGCGGCTTGACCTTCTGCGGCGAGAAGAACGGTACTGGCCGACTTCCAGTCCCACTCTGCGAAATATCAGCTCGAGACTGGTCACATAGTCGGAACTCGTCTGGCTTGCGCGCCATGCGCTCAGCTTGTTTACGCAGACGACGCAAGTGCGCTCGGAAGGCCGGCGAGTAGAGAAGCGTAATCTCCCACCGCTGCAACCTATACGTTGGGTACTCAGAGCGTCTATGGCGCGTTTCGGGATCGTGGTACGCCATATCGGGCATGAGAGCGTCGTCGTCAGGCACCTCATCGTCGGAGAATCCCCCACGGCTCTTGCTGACATCAATATCGCCAGTGCTCCACGGGTCGAGTCCAGCGTTAGCAAAGACATGCTTGCTTGGCGATGGCTCGGCGTGGGTGCTGCCGCCGCTTTGTTGCCGCTCAGCGCGCTTCTGCGCAAGCGACGAAGCAACCGGTCGGCGGCGGTCGACTTGCACGGCTAGACGGAGCGTGTTGAGTATCAGAGAAATAAATCCATGAGCCCCATCAAAGCTCGGTGAAACCGCGCGCCTCACTAGCTTGTCAACCCACTGGTTCTGCTCGATGAGGTACGTGAGGATATTGTCGCAATTGGTCGACTCGTCACGGCGAATCCGCTCGGCCATCGCGCGGCGTCTGCGTGCCCGACGCTTGGCAGATGCTTGAGCCCTCGACTCGGGCTGGCAGGCCTCCGGCCCACTGCCAAAGGATGTGCCACCAGCTGTCAATACATTGCCACCGCCATTGCCGCTGCCACTGCTATTGTCGCCACTACCGCGAGACTTTGCAGTGCTGCCATATCCTTCGCCAGCAGCAGTAGCTCCTCCGAGCGCAGGCTTGGTAGGTCCAGCGCTGGCTTGCTGCTTACGCGGATCAGCGACGAGGCGTCGATGGGACCGGCGCAGGCGAACGGTCTCTAGCGTTACAATAGATACCAGCTGATATACGGCCATGTGCAGCATATTGTTGTGCGGGTGGTTAAGGAACCAAGTGCTCAGGGCGCGCCACACGCGCAAGTCTATCCAGCCGACGATCTCATCAATGTCGCTGGTTTCCCGCAGTACATCCACGCAGAGGCGAAGCAGATTGAGTCTGTTTATATCGGGCTTGGGCAGCGAGACCAGCAAGCTCAAGTCTTCGGCATCCAGACGCTCGCCGAGGTACATATCGGTTGGCTGGTTGGGCGTGCTGCTAGCCACAGCCACAGGCGACGCCGACAGTGTCGATGATGGAGACAGCGAGGACGAGATCGACCCCGAGCCAATAGACTCTGGATAAGTTGCATGATTGAATAGCGCCGCGGCTGAGTTGCGCAAGTCAGCGACATGTGCGTCGTTGTCGTTGTATCCATCGTGCTCATGGTCGTCGGTCAAGTAGCCTGCCGAGATGTTATCGCCATAGAACCGCTGCGCAAACTCGATATCGCTTGGTGGCGAAGTACCTTCCAAGTCATCGGCTTCGTTGCCACTGCCACTTCCACTGCTGCAGCTATCGTCGTCTCCTTCAACCTCGCCATCTGCATCGGCTTCACCATTGGCGTCAGATGCAGCGGCTTCAGTACCGTCGGTGTCAAAGTCTGGGTCTGCTTCCTCATACTCGGGTAAGCGCAGCGATTCTACAGATGCTCGCCGGTTGAAGGCCGAGTTTGAGGTCAAGTCAGTGCTCCCTTGCAGACCAGTGACGGTCGCAAACAGACCAGGCAAAAACGACTCGAGTGCAGAGCGTGCAGCTTGGCCAACCTGTAGTAGCACTTGAGATCCCCTCGGGTGCATCTCGGGATCGCGGATGCCCTGAGCCTCGCGCATGCGCAGTCCATACTGGCAAGTCGTCTTGGTCAGCAGCGAGTGCAACAAGCGCGTCGCGGCCTTGGCTTGAGGTGAAAGTCGCTGTGCGGGCGAGTTGACGATTAGCTGAGCCAAACGTCTTACAGGCAGCTCAGAGTCGTAAATGGGCTTGAACAAGATGTTGAAGCCATAAAAGGTCGAGCAGTCGTTGATCATAAACGCCATAAACTCGGCGACACCCTCTGACACGTAGGGATCTGGATCCTCAATGAGCTCGAGAATGTGGCCAAAGAACCTGCCGCGATTGAGCTGTTGGAAGCGATTGCGCACCAGCTGTAGGGATTTGGCACGTTGCTGGCTTTGCGTTTGGCCTGCGGGCGAATCGTCAGAAGCGGCACCGCCGCCCAGCGCGCCAGCAACAGATGCAAGTCCCATGCGACTAAGCTCATCTGATACAACCAGAGCGTCATTGGGCATGAGGTTGAGGCTGGTCATTAGGCGGCCTGTCCACACGCCAAATTCGGCCTTTAAGAACAAGCGCTGGACGCAAGGCTCGGACAAATAGGGCAAAATGTCGCATATCGGGGCATGACCCTTGGCCACAGCTTCAGAGAGAGCCCACCACCGTGAGGGCGGGTTCTGCTGGTACAGCAAGAGTCTCGTGGTGCGGAGCGGCGAGATAGTAAAGCAGTGCTCGAGCAGCAAGCAAGCGTGATGGAACGAGCCCAACGAGTCCTTGTGGAACACGGCCATCAGGCACGGCACGATAACGGCCAGCTTGGCTTCCATGACTCGACGAGAGAACTGCTCGCGGGTAGCAAGCATCTGAACGGCGTTGTATCCACGGCGCAAGTCGACGTCAGTTAGCCCCGCTGAGCGGTTGCGCTGGCGCTGCAAGCGTGCGCGATGCTGGCTACGCACTTCGAATTCGTGCAAAACACCCAGAGGCAAGTCCTTCTTGTCGTTGGCCACACCTGGCGAGGCAGCAGAGTTGTGTCCCGGCTGCACGTGCTGAGACGGCACAGGCTCATGACTTGCGGCAGCAGCAGCAGCAGTGGCGGAGGTGGGCAAATTGCAGCAGCCAGCGTCAGGCGAGCAGCTGGCACCTGCCTCGTGGCAAAGCGACGGCGAGCAAGGTGCGGTCTGTGAAGTAGGCGACGGCGAGTATATCGAGCCCTGGCAATGAGTAATAAAGCCGATCAGCGAGGCAATGACGCCGTCGATAAGAAGAAACTCGACCATCTTTTGCTGGATAATCGGACCGTCAATATCAAGTACGCGGCAAAGTAGCGACATGGCCGTCTTCTTGGTCACGCCGGGGGCGACAAATTCGACCGAGTCCAGCGGCACGGACGCAGGGCGAGCCAGGTCTGCGCCAGAGTCTGCATTTCTTGACTCGAACAAGTCACTGCGAGCATTGGTGCTACTGCTGCCCGCTGCCTCTGAAGTAGTTGTCGCTGTCTGGGAGCGCGCCATGGTCGGTGGACCTAGACTAGGACTTTGAGTAGGCGGCAGAGGATTCGGCGCCATAGCCCTAGGCAGCGGTTGGTGTGTATGAGCAGCAACCGGAGCAGCAATAGGTACTGCGTTGGCGGCACGCTGCTCTCGGTCGCTGCCACCAGAGTCGCTGCTGTTGCTGCTGCTCGAATCGCTGTCGCACTCGCCAGTAGAGATTTTAATGGTAGTTCCAGTCCGCTTTTGCGAGACTGCAAATCGCTCCTTCAGAGAGTCGGCATATGTGACGCGGTTATTTGGCGATATGTCGCCCAGGCCCATCCAGCTCAGGCCCTTTCTAGGCGGTGAAGACATTAAAGAGGTATTCTTAGGTTGTGCACGGTTGCCGCCACTATCCTTGGCGTCCACTATTTGCGTATCCTCCATGGCTTCAATAAGCTGGAGCTCAGTTTCGTCCAGCACATCGCTAATCTCTTCATCCGATAAAGAGGCGGCGGGGTTGGTAGCAATGTCGCCGCTGTCCTCGTCGTTGTCGTCGCTATCAGATGAAGACGAAGAGGAGGAGGCATCTGCAGGCTGATTAGAAGCGGCGCCCTCCGCTGGAGTGTGTGATAGTGCTGCGGTAACAGGCGTGGCAGGAGTAACGGCGGCCCTAATTGTGCTCCTGACGCGGGCCATTATGTTGGAGTTTCTGGCGGATGACGCAAACGAAGGCGAAGAGGACGAAGGTGAGGGCAAAGGTGCGTGCGAAGACGACGGTGAAGAGTTCATAGCGGATTGTGAGATAGTAGGCTTAAAGGCAGGCATGGTGGGCTCGGACGGCAGATTCCAGCGATCGACTTTGACAAAGCCGTAGTGGTCGTCAGAGTCAGAGTCAGAGCCAGAGTCCAAAACATCATTCTTGTTAGGGACTGTTGCTGCGGATTGCTTGGGCGACAGCTTTGACAGAGACCGACCTCCCTACTCGAGAAAAGAGTGTGGAAAATAAAACATAAACAACAACAGCAAGAAAACATAACTCGTTTCCCCAAAAAGCAGGACACGGTCTTTTAGTCGCGATTAGTAAACAAGGAACAGACAATATCAGCAAGGACCTCTTCCTGCCAGAAGAGTCTGAGGGCAAAATTGAACGGCAATAATGAATGAACAAGTGAATGAACGGCAATAATAATAATAAGGGTGTACACTGTGGGCAAGTATTATTTTGCCACTTTGCACAATAGACAGCAGTAGGCAGTAGGCAACAACATCTGCCATTAGCAACTGAGACAACACAGGCGGCTAAGGGGGAAGCTTACCTGACTAGTACAAGCTGTTGTCGGCGACTTTGTGCGGGCTCCAGCAGAGGCGGCGGAGGTGGATGTAGTGGCGACGGCTCCGTTGGTTCGATTAGCGAGAGAGGGCCGCAACGAGGCCAGGCGCCTAGAGTAAACAGTATCAGAGAGCACGGTAGCAAGGCAGTTAACGCAAGTTATAAGCAAACCAGCTGAACAGAAACAAAACGACAGAGCAGCAAAAAAAAAAAAAAAACTGCACCCTTGTGGAAGGATGGCGGTCAGACCACACACACACATAGATGAGGATTACCTTCTGCTGGCGCTGTCCTGCTTATGCTGTGGCTCCGGAGACGTTGACGCACGGGGAGAGTTGCGAGCTCGCAAGGAACTAGGAGGTTTCGCACTGCCTTCCATGATGCGAGTCTATCTGTTCCGAGGTGAGTACGGGGTGCACCGCTTGCGACGCAGAGGGACTAAGCTTATAAATGCAAGTATGTTTGAGCACGTAGGAGGTGTCGCATCAAGCGTACTGAAAATAGAACCAAACGAGCAGCCAATTCCCAAATCGCCCTTCAAAGGAAAATGTAAGTGAGCGGGCGAGCAAAAATTAAGCAGAGTGCGGGCGGGTAGAGTAATTAAGCGCAAAGAAAAGAATAGAAAAAAAAGAGGACACAATTCTATAATAAAAAAGAAGAAATTAAAGAGATAATTTGAAGAGCAAAGAAACACGAAAAATAGACAAGAGCTGAAACACCCCCAAGTGTGTGCACGTACTTACTAGTCGCCGGTTTTTTGGGGGGAGAAGGCCCCGGCGCCCAGCCAGCCACTATTTGGCTCCGTCAATCAGCCGGCTGCGCCCACCTGTGCAGCACTGCGTAAATTGGCCTCTCCTATCCCGGGCCTGTGCAACCTCTCACAAGCGCCCGCTGGTCCGCCAACGAGAGGTCTCGCTAATTCAAGCATGCCCTGGCTCAGGTGGCTTTTTTTTCGCCCGAGCGTGCCTGTCTCTGACACAGGAGGGATAAGACAAACCCGAGCACATGTGAGCAGCCGATCCCGTGCATGCCCCACCTCCCTCTACACCAGCCATCACGCAAGTCTCTTTCGCTCAACAGCTCATGCTCGACATTTTGGATTTACAGGTGGAATATTCCGGGTCAGTATGAACAGGTACGATAGCGGGTTATTCTTGAGTGCCTGTCTCTCCCTAGAATCAGTCGCAGAACAATCGGGTGCCTCCGCCATTTCATCTCCGCCGCCACGCGCACTCTTCCCCCCCCTCCCTGCGTCAGCTTGCCTGCTTGTCAATTTTGCTTCACAGGCCACTCCAGTAGCACTGGCGGCACCATTGGACAGTGGCCGAGAAGAGGGAAAAGAACGCATGGCGTGATTCGCATACCCGGCACCCCATTTCTACTGAGGCCCCGTCCCCCCTCTTCTTCTCGGGTTCCCACAGACACGAACCCAGTACCGAGTCACGTCTCCATCTCGACTACAGCACAATAGCTCATGTCAGCTACGACACGACTTGTAAATCGGCATTTCTAGACATTTTATTTTGCCAAGTATCTAGGAACAAAGAGCTATTCAGCTTGCCAGCATGTCATGGTACTAGGCAACTACACTCGCTCACACTGCTTGTGCCATTCCCAGGGCAACACAATGGCTCTCCAGGACTTGCGAGAGAAACTGACCCAGCTCCTCTACTCTGACGCGCGCTCTATGCTCGTATCCATCGCTAGTGGTGCTGGCGGAGCTGACATTTTCTGGCATCGATTGCATCCCAGGCACACGCAGTTGAACTTCCACTTGTCCTGACTCGGCAAACCCGCTTCCGAGCACAATCGTCAATGGAATGCCCATCAGCTGCGCATCGTTGAGCCGAAACCCGGCGCTAAGATAGTCGCGGTCATCTACCAACACGTTATCTTTGAATATATGCGCTCCATGCACGCGAACACTGCCCAGCACCCTATACACATCTTCTGCCGCCTTTGTGCCGCTGTTTTCTGCCACTGGCACTATGCTGGCGAGGTACGGCGCAATCGAGAGCGGCCATCTGAGTCCGCGCCCCTCCACGCTGCTGCATTCAGCCGCTGCTTGGAGTACTCGCGAAACGCCAATACCAAAGCACCCCATTTGCACATACTCCCGCTGCCCCTGGTAAAGCACGCTGAGATCCAGTGCCTTGGAGTACTTGTCGCCAAGATAGAATATATGACCCACCTCAATCGCTCGCTGTGCCTCCAGCACTCCACTGCACTCGCCACACCCGTCGCCCGCCTTGGCGATGTGCCAGTCACCGCGAACTGCCTCGTCCGTGCTACAACCATTACACGCTTCTGCTGCACAGTCATCCAGCAGCAGTTGCTCAAACGTGGTCACTGACGATGGCGCTTCACTACTACTGCCATCGTGATCTGCCGCAACTTCTGCCACTTCCAGTCGCTGATTAGGCTTGATCGGCCACACTCGCTTGATCTTCAGCACGCTCGGCTCATGTCCATGCGCTACCTCTACTATCCGCTGCTTGACTACTTTATCATCGCTGCCCTCGACTACTCGCGCCACGTAGCGCTTGTTCTGGCCAGCACCAGTCCTCTCATTGGCGGGGCTCTTGCTCAAAGCGCGCTCCTCGTTGGCCGTATATCCGCAACCTTTACACGCAAGGAGCGTATCCTCGCCAGACTGATTGACAAAGTGAAACTCCTTTGACAGCGACCCGCCAATGTTGCCCGAGTCAGCCTCTGCCACGGCGTATGCCACTCCAATGCGGTCAAAGCACCGTCGATACGCCACCTCCATTGCATGGAATGTCTCGATTGCCTGTTCCTTGCCCACGTCGAACGTGTACATGTCCTTCATCATAAACTCTCGTCCGCGCAGCAGCCCAGCACGCGGCCGTGCCTCGTCGCGGAATTTGCGCGTAGTCTGATAAAGCCGTAGTGGATACTGTCGGTAGCTGCGCACCATGTCCTTGACGATAGCCGTGACCTCCTCTTCATGAGTGGGGCCTAGTAACATGGTGGCATTCTTGCGGTCCTTGAACGAGAACAGTTCGTCGCCAGTCGATTGCCACCGCCCGGTCTTTTTCCAATTGTCGGGCGTTAATAGATTAGGCATGGCCAGCTTCTGTCCGCCCACACGCTGCATCTCCTCGTCGATTATTAGCTCGATCTTTTGTATTACTCTTTGCGCCAGCGGCATAAGCGTGTATATTCCTGCCGATGACTGGTAGATATACCCGGCTTTTGTAAGAAGATCGGTCGTGCTCTGGCCTGCCGTCCGTCCCTCGCCCTCGATATTGCTCTTGGAGATCTTTTTAGTTGGTAGCAACATCCAGCTCATGCGGCTCTCAGGCGGAATGCCACTACTGCCACTGATTGTGCTCGAAAACCGCGCCCTAGCCTGCCAGAGGCTCCGCGCTCCGCGAATCAAAGCGCTGCCGCTATTATGCATTGACTTGGCCGTGTCGTTCGTTCGATAAAGGCTACTTAACAATGGAGATATAGGAGCTAGTAGTGCTGGTGGCATCGCCACACTCGCCCACCTATAATCGCGAATCGCCTGTGCTTATCGCAATAATGGGTCAATCGCTTAAGCGCAGCTCACATGCAAACACATGTACATCGCCGACATGTATGTGGAGATGTTGCGATAGCGGGAGGCCGTTCTGGCTGCGTAACCAATGTTCAACATCACTTGAAACAAGTGTTCGCATTGTCTCTACTTTGTCCTGAATTCCACATTTTTGCCTCTCTCCCCCCTCCCCTTTGCTACTGCTTATTTCACGGGCGCAGGGACATGTCATTGCGATCGATGCCAGTCCGCCAAAAAAATTTGAAACATGGGTGTGGAGGTGCATAGTAGTAGCAACCGGCACTTTGTGCCTGAATAAACATGGTTTTCATAAACGTTAACTACGTCAGCCCCTGGGTCTCTATCCCCTCGCTGACACTGTTTCTCCTTGTCGCTCGCATTTTTTTTTTTTTGCTATACACATCTTCCTTGCCAGGTTGCTTATCGAGTTATCAACACTAATAGTTGTCGGTCTTTGTGAGCATATTTTTTTTATACAAGCACGCGAGATGGACGCGGCAAAGAATATTAAGGGGGCGTGCATTGCTCAGATTCGCCGTAGCGCCACGATTAGAAGGTATGTCTAGA
Source organism: Coemansia sp. RSA 922 (assembly GCA_027577415.1). Taxonomy (NCBI): domain Eukaryota; kingdom Fungi; phylum Kickxellomycota; class Kickxellomycetes; order Kickxellales; family Kickxellaceae; genus Coemansia; species Coemansia sp. RSA 922. Next base: position 10,764 of record JANBQS010000260.1, on the reverse strand, counting down.
CATTAGCCACGGAGCCGAATACTTGATATAGAGACACGAATTAACCCCTTCACAATCTGCTAAAAGATATGTTTCGCCATGATAGATGGATGCGAAGAGAGCATGCGCCAGCGGTCGTGCTTACGATTGCATTGGTATGTTGCCTAATGGTGCTAAACACGCAGTATCAGAGCACCGCCGACTGTCAGCAAGAGGGGATGTTACCCTTTGGGGACATAGAGCCTCCATCAAAGGGCGCACTGGATGGCACGATACCGAACGGTAACGTTGGCGCTAATCCGTTTTCAGTAGCAAACGAAGCAGACCTCGTGAAATCCGATTCGGACAAAGCCGCGACTTCAGACAATAGCGACAGCCCCGGGACTGCGCGCAAGCAGGAGCATGGTGACGAAACCAAATATATAGAGGTACTAGGGTACGATTACAAGCCACAGCCCGCGTCCATGCCGTCCTGGCTTCCCAACACATCTTCGCATGGCAAGTCTAGCTGGAGTAGCAGCGAGTTGGCCAAGTATACCAACGAGTCGCGCACAATATTGATGAACAATAAGGCCATCGCTCCGCAGACCCTCGATCCCGACAGTGACTCGCTTCTAATTCTGACGCCGGTCAAAAATAACGCCGATCACTTGGCTAGATACTTTGCGCTGGTCGACAAGCTCAAATATCCGCGCGACAAGATATCACTGGCCTTTTTAGTCTCGGACTCGACCGATAATACGCAGCAGATGCTGATAGAGTCCAAGAAGTGGTACCAGGAGCAGGCGCCCGAGGATATGCGGTTCAAGCGGTTCGACATATTCCGTCAAGACTTCTTTTACGCATTGCCACGCGATCAGCGACACTTGCGTGACAAACAGCGCGATCGGCGTATCATGATGGCTCGGGCACGTAACTACCTGTGGACGCGCGCACTGGAGAACGAGCAGTGGGTGCTATGGATCGACGGCGACCTCGAATATTACCCTCCCAGCATAGTACACGACCTGATGGCGTACGATAAGGACGTAATAGTGCCCAACTGCCTCGTACGCCGTAAGAGTGGCCAAGACAAGTGGAAGCACACCGTCTATGATCGTAACGCCTGGCAAGAGACACGCAAGAGTCGCTCCATGATCAAGAAACTCAAGGACGATGACTTTTTGGTCGAGGGATACAAGTCCCTCAAGACTCATCGCAAGTACCTGGACAACTTTGCCAAAAACGAAACCATAGTGCCACTTGATGGTGTTGGTGGTACGTTCACCCTTGTCAAGGCTCGTGTGCACCGCTCGGGTGTTGGATTCCCAGCATGGCTGTTCCAACACCAAGTAGAGACCGAGGGTTTTGCCAAGCTTGCGAAGGCTAACGGATATGGTGTGTTTGGTCTGCCATTTTACTACGTTCGTCATGTAGTCGGCTAATAAAAGGCAATGGCAGTGGAAACTATTTTATTTTAAATTCATATCCACTAAATAATACTTTTAACGTGGAAGAAACTGTCGACAGAAACATTTAAACTACTGGTCGTCGTATGGTATTTTGACTGGAAGTAGATACCAGTTAGAGCCAAGCGTCAAAGCTTGACCTTTTGCTGATTTAACATAACATCTGCAAGGGCTTTCAGATGTCAAGCACCACTTGTCGTCTCCTGGTACCAGCGACAGCACTTCGCATGGGACAGTACTTTGCAAGCGAAAGTACTTTGTGTGCGAAAGTACTTTGCATGAGACAGTACTTTGCTCGCGAAAGTACTTTGTATGCGAAAATACTTTGTATGTGAAAGTACTTTGCATTCGGCTTTGCTTTAAAGGCTTTGTTTTCTACACAGCTCAACTTTGTACTTTTAAAAAGGTTCTTTTTAATTTAGACAGTCACCAAACATAAAAACTTTGCCATTTAGCCTCCAACTACTTTAGGATACCGTGTTTCCTCAGCATTCTAGTTTTCTTTTCTTCTCCCTACCATTTTCTGCATTATTTTTTACACCATTTTACTTACTCTTGATTGCCAACACTTGTGACACACATTGCATTTTCACGAATACGCCTGATGGACAAAGTAAGGGAAAAAGAGGGCTCCTGCACTGCACGCATCCGCCGTCTCATGACAAACAGAAGGTAAGTAAAGTTAAAGTAGACATGTAGACATGACATTTGAGTATTGGCGCAGGCTAATATCTACCTCGATGTTTATCAATTTGCCCTTAATAGATGGATGCGCACGAAGAGTGTGACAACGGTCATGATCGCCCTTGTACTGGTATGCATCCTAACGGTGATGCTGAGTATGCGGCATCTGGACGGCGCCTTTAACCACCCTTTCTTGGGCGGACAGGAGAAAAGTAAAGAAACCAAGTATGTAGAAACTTTGGGATACAACTACCTACCACAGCCTAAAAACACAACGACATGGCTACCCAAGTTGACATTGAATGGAAAGCCCAGTTGGAACAGCAGCGAGCTGGCCTCGTTTTCCACAGAGTCGCGCTCAGTATTAAAGAACAACAAGGCCATCGCTCCACATACTCTCGTCCCAGACAATGACTCGCTTCTAATTTTGAGCCCGCTTAAAAACAACGCCGATCATTTGGAAAGATACTTTGAGCTAATAGACAGCCTTGAGTACCCACGCCACAAGATATCAATTGCCTTTTTAGTCTCGGATTCGACAGACGAGACACAGCAGCTTCTGATGGAGGCCAAGCAGTGGTACCAGGAGCACTCACCCGAGATGCGGTTCAATCGGTTCGACATTTTCCATCAGGATTTCTTTTATTCATTGCCACGCAATCAGAGACACTTGTTTGCCAAACAGCGCGATCGGCGTATCATGATGGCTCGGGCACGTAACTACCTGTGGACGCGCGCACTGGGGAACGAGCAGTGGGTGCTATGGATCGACGGTGACCTCGAGTACTATCCGCCTAGCATTATACACGACCTAATGGCATACGACAAGGACGTAATAGTGCCCAACTGCGTTATACGCAAAAAGAATAAACGTGGCAAGTGGAGGAACAAGCTCTACGACCTTAACTCGTGGCAAGAGACACGTAAGAGTCGCTCCCTGCTCGAAAGCCTCGACGACGACACCTTTTTGGCTGAGGGAGGCGATTCCCCCTACATTACCGATCGCAAGTACCTGAACGATTTCGATGAAGACGAAGGGTTAGTACCACTAGACGGCGTTGGCGGTACTTTCACTCTTGTCAAGGCTCATGTGCACCGTTCAGGAATTGGGTTCCCCACCTGGCTATTCCAACACCAAGTAGAGACCGAGGGTTTTGCCAAACTTGCAAAAGCTAATGGCTTCGGCGTGTTTGGATTGCCAAACTACAACATCCGCCATGTCACTGAATGATGCATGCACGGTGAGGATAGCCGTTTCATTTTATACTTTTATTTCTCATAACTTATTTTTGCTGTATACTAAGCGTTTTTTTTTTCATTACCAATAGTTGAGTGTATGTTTGTGTCCTGCGGAGCGCCGGTCGCGCCTCTTAACCAGTCAAGCCCAGCTATCGCCCACCTTGAGAGAGGCGCTAAGCGTTGTGCTGAATATGAGAGAAACTTGTTAACAAACACGCTATCCAGGCCAGCCTGCTCGCTGTCTTATACGAGCTTACCTTTCAATCATGCCAGTGGCCAAAGAGTGGTGATTTGGATTATACCAAGCTCACACTCACAACAGCACAAGAGATTTCCTTGGATGCATATTGCCGATGCCAGGTTTAGTCCGCGGCACCCCCTTAGGCCATGAGCTATCGCTCTAGATCACCCCCCACCTGCTTGCTGCGGTTGAGCTGTCAAATGGAGCTCAGCCACATTAAAAGGGTGGGGGATGGGGGGCAAAGTTTTGGCTGCACTTGCACGGAACAACGGGGTTTAGTGCCAATCCGGCCCTCGTGCCATCCGGGAAGCCCGACAACCCGACGGGCTCACATGGTGGCCGGGCCGGCCGCGCCCTAAATTCGCACCAACTTTATTTAGTGCTATCTATTGGCCGCTAAACCACGCCACATGCAGTCCACTGAGGGAAGAGGCTCCTCAATTGAGACTACGGAGCTCTAACCGGCGCCTTGATGTGCGCCGGCTGAAAGCAACACGGGGGTTTCTGGGGAGGTGTCAGTGGGCATTGATAAAAAAAATGCCCATTTCTCCTTAAATCTTTCAGCCGAGAACCAGCCTTTTCTGCAAGAAAACCCTCCCTTTTTTAATCCTCTATCACTTGCATTTTTTTGCTATTTAATTTTTTTCTTCCCTTTTGACATCCTTTCTTTCTCTCTCTCTCTCTCTCTCTCTCTCTCTCGCCTTTCCTGTACAAGCATAGTCCGTGCACAGTGCCTGTATATATCACATCCATGCATAGAATATTCGCTCGTAGCATGGGAAGTTCAGGCCACGCCCTTCGGAATAGCGCGGCATCGAGCTCCTCGCGACAGCAACGCTCCTCAGCACGCTCACACCCGTACTCTGCTGTGAGCAAGAGCCAGCCACAGCATACACACAGAGCTAGTAGGATAAACGAGACAGCCCTGTCATCTCTAGCCACAGCAGTAGTTGTACGGCCAACGACAACTCCAGCGATGTTATCAACAGTCATCAACTCGGAACTCGGAGTATCACCAATCGCCGATAGCACAATAGGGTCAATCTTGTCCGATGATTGGTCGCCATTTTCCTCGCTACCTGTACAACAATACATATCAAGCGGGTCGTCGGTTCCTTCGTCGTCGCTTCTGGGACACATGGAACGCACACCCATGTACTCGCCCAGGCATCATCCAACCTACTACGCGCCTGTTGCTCGCCCAAACAACCCGCCGGTTCTTACAACTTATGCTGGATACAAATATCCGTTCGAGCATATCACCGTGCGTGTGTTAGACATTGACTCTGGCGAGTTCCTGAGTCAGTTTCACCAACGATAGCTTTTAGAGCGCCTCCAGTTAGCAAGCTTTTGGTTTGCTTACAGCCAGCATGTACAAAGTAAATACACACACCAACTGCCATTACATTAATTACATGTCCACATCGAGATATTGGTCAACATATATATAAAAGCTGGAGTTTGTAAACATAAAGTAAAAGGCTGCTATATTAAATCCACGCCGCATAGACCATTGCCGATACCAATATAGGCAAGGCAATAGAGGCAGCAGTGCCGCGAGGCGTCGTTGCCGCGGTGTTTGCGTATTTGCCTCTGTAGTAGTATAGCGGTCCGACCTCCTTCCAACCAGCCATGGCCTTTTTGTAGTCGTACTTTGGCTGACCTGTACGCCAGAGACGCCTCTTGGCCTGGATATGCTTCACCAACATCTTCTTCTTAAGTATTTCGCTCTCCTCACTGTCTTCGTCGTTGTCATTATCGTCAGCGACCTCGTTGCCATCCAGTCCCGTATGAGTCTTTTTCTTTTTGGCGTCTTTTTCTTTTTTGTCATTTTTAGCATCCTTGGGCCGTTTGTCGCCATCCTTGCCCCCGCTCTTATCTTTAGGTTTGCTGCCCCCGCCAGCTGGCTTTGGTTTGTTGCCGTGCTTCCCGTCGTTGCCTTCATCATCATCCTCTACGCGGTTGTCAGCGTCATCGTCATCCTTGGTCGGCGAGTGCTTGCGCTTGTCCGCCGCTCCCTTTCCGCCTCGTCTGTTGCCGGACTTTGGGTCTCCGCCGTCGGAGTCTCCTCCTGGCGAGTCATCATCGTCGTCTGGATGTGCATGGCCTGCAGGATGCCGATGGCGATACGGATCAGGACGGTCAGTAGGGATTAGATCTCGAGACCTGATCTTCATAGCTGCCACATTTGGATCAGTTGCCGCTGCGGCCACTGGGTTAGCCGGGTCCTCGCGTTCTAGACGACGCCTGTGAAGTGCGTGCAAGCGCGGAGTTGGCACTGCTTCTACCGTAGAAAAGTTGCTCGCATCCACACCGGTCGGGTTCTGATACGCGGCAGCCAGGCCACACATCAAGCCAAGAACAGCCGGTAAGAGAATAGCTTTCATTATGCTGATATAAATGATCACACACAGACGCAGATACTGATTCTGCTGCTGCTGCTGACAAATAAATGCGTATGTGCCTAGATGTAATGACAAAAAAAGTGTGATATGCCAAACAAAACTTTAATTCACTAAAAGAAAGGGCCGCTCAAGTGGAGCAAGAGACGTTCGAACCCCCCTGAATAGCAATAAGCAACAACAAGGAATGTTGCGCAACGTCATAAACTGAGGCACTAAAGTTATTTATGAAACGGCAAGCATGTTTACATGCCGTCAGTAGAATTGGTAGCCACGCCGTGCTTTGTGGGGAGAGCGAAATACAGGGGCTCACGACAGGACATGCTCACTAGCTGCGCTTCGTATCCCCCCACAGTCAACTGAGCCGCATGTATGCCATATGATACTCCCACGCGGAACTAAGACATGGCTGTCAGGGACATCGCCGCGATTCTGGTTTGTAAAGACATCAACTGCCACCGCTGGAGCCCTGGTCGTCGTTGCAAGGCGCCTCATCGGGTTTGTGCCGCTTGCTGGAGCCAGAGTTGTAATTATTGTTAGATGATGACGGTCCTGACGAACCCTCGGCTGTATTTCCAGACGATGGTATCGAATCGCTGCGCGCGCGTACTTCGCCAGTGCGAGGGCCAGTGGCCGCACTACTCGCAGAATCGCGACTTCTAAATGCCAGCGACGGAGCAGGCACGCCAGCAACTTGCCCCGTATTGCTTCCGCCATCACTAGTGAGCGCGGCGCTAGCACTAGATGCCACGCTGGCCCTTCTGGAGGTGCTTGCAGTGCTGCCGGCTTCTGTACCAAGGAATATGGACGCAATGGAAAACGGGTTGTTGGGCTGCATAAGACCAGGAAAGACCTGTCCCATGTTGCCGTTATTATTGCCGCCAAGGTTAGTCGAAATAGAACGAGGCGCCCGATTAGTCGCGTCAACCACTGAGCCGTTCTCGGTGGTCGTCGACAAGTTAGATCTGTCGCTGCGAGCAGTCTGACTGCCCAATGAGCTGAGGTAGTTGACAAACTCTACAAATCGGGCGTTGGTGTCGGAAATGCCGGTTTGGGTGTCGCCACTAGAGACACTACTTGTAGTTGCACGAGTGCCCATCTGAGGGCCAGTTTGACCGCTCCTAGAGCCTTCGGGAGGAGGCTGAACCGACGTTTCCACTGATACTGACCCTGGGAGCGAGTCTTGGAACACTCTGTTAACCCTGGAGCGGAGTTGCTCAATCCGATTAGCAAACGGATCCGGCTGGGTATTGTTCCTTACAGGCTCAGTGCCAAGAGCGTGACCTGTAGCTCTGTTTGCGAATGTGTCTGTTAGCCGAAAGGCATCGGTGAGTAGCGTCGCAATAGAAGCGGGGCCAGTAGAGCGCGGCTGAGGCTGTGGCTGTGGTTGCGGCTGTGGTTGTTGTGAGTTGCGAGTATTGGGTGGGGCTGCAGCTGGAATATGGTTCGTAACGAACTCAATTTCAACAGTGGCATGAACCCTTGGCCGAGGTATATCCATCGCCAGATCGATAGTATGTGGTCGGCGGGCACGGCGGTGATTAGACAAGATAACTGCTGTCTGGTGTGGCGACCTTTGGAGTAAAGCGCTGGCGGCGTCTGGCATATCGCTGCTTGTGGCTCTATTGGCTGCCGCAGCTGCCGCCGTTGGCCGTTCTGTCGGCGTTTGCGCGAGCGTAGTTTGCAGGAAGGGAGAACTCACGGAGGCAGCATTCACGAGCTGACGCAGGGCCTGAAGAATGTTCTGCATTTGCTCGGACGAGTATGCTGAGCCAGGCTGCATGTTGTTGTGGTCCTGCCACTGCCTTCCCACTGACTGCAGCGACCGACCAAGCTCGATAAAGGCGTCGCCTAGACCGCCCAGGGCCTCTCCCACGACTTCAATCTGGTCTGTTGCTGTCCGGCCCAAATAGCGAGAAGGCGGCGACGACATTGAGCCGTAGTTGTAGTTCTCGTGGCCTGGAAGGCGACGTAGTGCGGACAGGAGATTCTCGCGCAATTCGTAGAGCAGCTCGTTCGCCTGTGCTCTGGAAGGCTGCGCCCGCGATGACAAGCGCTCCGATAGGGGCAACAGCTGATCGTCATTTGACACTAGCCCAGGAATGGGTAGGTACGCATCGATATTCGAGCCCTGTGATACCGGGTCCGCACCCTGGATACTGCCACGGCGAAACTCCTCGGCGGTCAAGAAGGACCCAGGAGCGACCTCTCGATCGATGTTATAGTACTGTGAGTTGGCGGTGTTGGCAACCCACGCCCCACCATTGTCGGCACCAAAGTCGCGAATGATGCCATATATCTGTCGATGCACAATATCTTGAGCGAATTGTGGTGTACCTTGCGCATCATGATCCCTTGTGCGAAGTCGGTGGAAGGTCTGGTCCATGACCTGCGTTGCCAGCGGTGTTAGGGCAAACGGTGTCGGTTGCAAGTTGGCAAGGTTCGATAGGAAATCTTCTCTCCCGTTTCCCGTCCCGAAGCTGCCACGCTCACCCGTGGTGGCTGCAGTAGGTGCTGGTGCTGTGGCAGCAGCAGTGGGCCTTGCCACCATATGCAGGGCACTGCCATCACTGACACCGACATCAACAAGCTTCTGAGCATCGTCTACCAAGAGACGCCCGCGGTAAATCAATCGTTGCTTTTGCGGTTCGACATGGCTTGTCGTCGCCAGTCGCCCACGAAAGTCACCCACTGTTTCGTCAGACCGCACGTCTACTTGAAACTCATTTTCAGTGCCGCCCTCCATTAGAGCCTTGACTCGGATGCGCCAGTTGATAGCCGACATTGCCGTCGCTGTTGCTGGGGTGAGTGCGTGCAAGTCAACAAGATAGAAGAAAAGAAAAAGGTGCAAGTAGCGACTTGTCGCTATAATTGAAGAACGGAAATGTTGGAGACGCGCAGATGAATTTAAAGAGAGAAAAGCGAGTTGATGCGAAGAAAACGAAAGTGACTCCTGGTTTCGTAAGCGTGGGATCGTTGCAAATTATCCGCTGGTGTGATCAAGGGCGAATAGCACGACTCGCCAAGCACAGACACAGGGTCTTTCTTGCCCGTCTTCTAAATTTAAAACCCTCTACTGCTTACTAATTTGATGCTGAGGTTTGGAACAATGTACGGAATCGGCCTGCCTGTCGTGGCCTCCTTCCGAAGCCCTGGGTTGTCGAGGGCTCTGCGAGCGTCGACTACGCCTGTTAGCATACTGCACCGCTCTTTAAGCAAGCGTCCCTTCAATTTACCAGGCACCGTGCTTGGTAATCAGCGAAGGTACGCACAGGGCAGGTATTCACGCTACGACCAACAGCAATACGAGCAACAGCACCAGGATAGTCGCTATGAAGAAGAGTCGCAGTGGGAGTACCGCCCCGAAGGACCTAGCGGCGGGAGAGTGTTATTGCTTCGGCCTATTGTCTGGACGGCTATATTTACTACAGGTGTATACTACCTATGCACAGAGTCGTTTATCAAGCACCGCGAGCAGCTCAGACAAAGCTCGCACTACTATTTCGGGCGACTTGGCAACTTTTACGGAGGCTCTACAGACGACAGCCAGATCGCGGATCTCATGCGCGATCCAAAAGTTCAAAGTCTAGTTGGTTGGTCGCATGCAGTTACTGGACTAAGTCATGCGAAGGCACTTAGTCGCGTTGCCCGACTGCCTGACTGGATCCCGCTAGAGCTCAAGCGCACGGTTGCTGCCTTTACTGACAGATGGCACACATTATCTCGCGGACAACGATGCGTCTACACGATAGCAGCGCTAAACGCCGTAGTGCTTGGTATGTGGCAGATTCCGCGACTGCTTCCCTTTATGGCTCGGACCTTTTTGCACGATCCGCGCACTGGTCGCTCTTACACGCTTCTGACAAGCTCCTTCAGTCACCGCGAGGTGTGGCACTTTGCGTTCAACACCATTGGATTGGTCTCGTTTGGATCAATCGTTGCTGATACAATGAGCACCGAACAGTTCACCGCATTTTATCTTTCGGCTGGCGTGATTTCGGGCTTGGCTAGCCATCTGCTGTCTCCGCTGCGCGCAGCATTAATCATGCCTTCGCTAGGTGCGAGTGGTGCCGTGTATGCCGTGGTCGGAGCGTCAATGATGTTAAATCCTGATTCGAAGATCGCTCTGATCTTCCTGCCCTTTGTGCCCATCTCTATCTCGCACGCGTTCCCCGCGCTCTTGGCCTATGACTTCCTTGGCGCCATTCTGGGCTGGCAAAAGTTCGGCCATGTCGCGCACTTGACTGGCGGCTTGCTTGGAATTGCTTACGTACAATGGGGCATGGATCAGTGGGCACAGTTGGTTCGAGCTATAGAGGCCCATCGTGCAAAGCGATCGAAGCAAAACAGCATTGGGCGTTGAAGCCAGCCGCCACCATTGGTATCGCTGGTTGGTCTCACAAGTCTAAACCCAACTCTGGGAAAGCAAGTCGGAAAGTTATTGTGCTAACTGTAATTTATTTTGTTAGTTGAAGAATCTAAGAAAACTGCTAGTAGTGCGGAAACCTCTCAAAACTTAGATACTCCATGCTGGTGTGATATGCTCGCCAACAAAGATGGTAGTCAGCCATTAGATTTTACCAGCATTTCTGTCATAATACTCACAAAAATCTTTATACGAATGATTTGTTAGGTAATGTAGAGCACACTCAATAGCTCCGCTGATACGAATAGGATCTGTTTTGGCAATGACAATCTGATACAGCTTTTTATTCTTATGCAGTTCATCAATACGACCCTCATGGGGACCAACATAGATTTCAATTGCGCA
>JANBQS010000259.1:0-24112 GCA_027577415.1 Coemansia sp. RSA 922 | reverse complement strand
AGAGTTTATTGTTGTTTACAAAATAGAACTCTTTATCTTCTCTTTATATTTATCGGAATACATTTTAGTATCACAAAGGTCCACTGCGCAATGCTTTAGCAACTTTTTTCTGATAGTCAAGCGCATCACCTGGTGCCAAATAAATGCGATAGAACTTTGGGCAAGCAAGTGCCAAAAGCATGATGCACTCTGCTACAGGTACACTGGATAATGAGCTGTGGCGATTCAAAAGTAAAGTGTGAAGGTGTTTTCCAGTATTGCAATATGTGGTGGCAATATGGTCGGGAAGTTTGGCAGAGTCCATGTCGTTAAATTCAGATCCTAACCCATTCATGGTACTACCAAGCTTTCTGAGACATGGGAGCACCTTTAACAAATTTAACACTTGGAATAGTGATAGTAGTGTATAACGCACATCCAATACTTGGATATTTTCAAAGCCGCGATTATGAGGTGCAGCCAAAGTTATACTACTAGCTGCTATCTCTGACATGAACCCAAGTGCGTGGACAGTACCTGTCAGCTTGCGCAAGAACTCTCTCATGGTGGCCGCTGGTACATCTGAAAGGTCGCAAGATACGTCATCTTCAAGAATTACTACACGTCGCAAGCATGTATATTTGCTTTCAAATACGCGACTCTTATTGAGCATTATTACTGTTCTGCTATCCAGGGCAGTCCCCACATGTTCTAGGGTGTTGTTATTGCCACGGAATGGTACGTCATCACCAAATGGATATCTTTCACATATCAGTAGTGTCTTTAAATTGGGAAATGGCACAACAGCTGGAGCAACTCCTCTTTCAAATGGACCTGCCATCACATTTGAGTAAATGCGAAAGCTTTTCAAGTTTGGATACACAATGGTGCCACCATCTGTGTCATAAAATAATGCATTAGTATTTCTTGTGCAAACGCTTAAATCTGCAAGCGTGGTCGCACATTTATGAATTATAGATGAGCATGAATTAACTGTACTCTCACAGTGCATTTCTAAAGAAGAAAGCAAGGGGATTATGTCAACAGTCGATAGAGATTCAAAGTCCATCAGTTTAAGCGAAAGCATTGCACTCTTCGTGTTGCTGCATAGGGAATTGGTAAAGACACCAAACACTTCTTCCTCGAATGATTCTACTTGCCACGATTCACCAGCGCATTTAACTCTTGTGGTGGTTGTTAATGGTTCAATCACAGTTCGAATTAATTGAGCAAACTCGATAGTGTTACTAATAGCACTATCCATTGGGCGTCCACACCCAATCATACAAATTGTAAACTCAACAGACAGCTTATGAACCAGAGGCAAAACCTGGGTATCTCCCATGTACTTTTTCAGCAGCCTGAGTGCTTTGCCGTTGACAACAGTGTACATTGGAACCATTATGTTTATTTCTCTGATTATGTGTATAGCATTGTTGGGCAATTTAAAATGCTTAGCCCATGCGATGTTGTTCACAAATACCTTGTTGACGTCGCCATCAATAGTCAAACTTAGCTTCTTCCACATAAACTCGAGTGCTGCTATTCGCCAAGTTGAGGACACATACAGAAGCTCCTTTACTTTGTCTTTTTTGGCTTCAAGTTGTCCACTTGGTAGCATTACTCCATGTACCGTATACTGTATAATTAATTGGAGAATATCTGAGTGTATCCGTTGTGCAAGAGAAATGTGACTGGGCATAATGAGAGATTGAGGAATTGATAAAAAAAATAAGTAAAGGAGAAATAGGCTATCAATTCTCAGCTCCAACGAGCTTAATTGACCTTTGTCAATGCTTTATCTTCTTTTTGAACAAGCAGTGTTTCTTTATTAGAAAGCAATTTCTTTTTGTTTTTCTCCTTGGCTACGATTTTGAAAGAAAGAAACAAAGCAAGCCAGCCTTTTTTCTTTTAAACAAAACCTGTTTCTTCTTGTCCAATCAATAAAGCAACGTGGCAATAAGTAAAAAAAAAGTGGTAATTTATTGAATAAAAGCTAAAAGAAAAATAATGAGCATAAGCAAAAACAATTTTTTTGTTAGCTACTTTTCTCCTATACCACAGCAGACAGAGAATGAATTGGTTTATTGCTATTCTGTATTATTTAGGAAACCATGACAATAACCGTTGTATTTATTATTGACACTTTCCAATTTAGACTTTTCTGCCAGCGTTGTAAACACTACAGCATAGTTTTTAGACACACTGAACTCACTGGAAGAGGTACGGTTCAGATTGCCTTCACTGTCAAAAGTAAATAGCACATATTCCGTGAGGTGTTGAGATTCATGGTTTGAGACAACAATTGTATTTATTGTCTCTATGTCTTCAGTCAAATTTGAAATTCTGCACTGTTTAGTGAACAAGGGAACGAGTCCAAGTATCTTTCCATCATTATAGTGACATACTATCAACCTGGCAGTGCCAATTGGTGCGGAGCTAGTTGAGGCCATGTTAGTAATTATATTTTCTTCAAGCAGATTTATGAGAGAGAGACAAAGTGGAGTGGAGATGGAGGCAAAAGACAGAAAAGTGGGAGGGTTCAGTCCCCATTTTATAGTGTTGAGAGGCACTGAAAAAAAAAAAATTTGGTCATGATTGTAGCAGAAGTCATATGACGTGCACATGATGTATTCTGGATGCAGATGTGTTGGCTTTCACTGCTCAGCAAAAGAGCGGATTTTGTTTAACAGAAAGGGTGCAAGGTAAAGTCTCACCTTTTTTCTTTTTGCTAAAGGCCCTCAATGGTGCCTGAGCAATTATGTTAGGTTGATTAGTGAGCTGATTATGTTTAGCTAATTACATATTCTATATTTCTTTAAAGGCAAAAAAAGTATATTTATAAAAAAAGTGGCTCTAGCAATTAGTTGTCTCTTTAGAGATTGCTGTTAATTGTCTATAGTGTATTGGTATTACTCAAAGTGGACATAGTTATTAACAGTAAGAGAAAAATTGACAGCAGAGTATGAATCTGAGTTTGTTTGTTCTTTAGAGAAAAACACAACTAAGTATTTTTCTTTAGCTTGACAAGCTTCAATGTTAATTTTTTCAAGCCTACGATCACTATTAACTTTGCAAATAACTTGTTTAGTAGAATCAAGATGATCCCTTGAGAGTCCGGATTTTATAGAGCCGGATTTTATATCTGCTATTACAGACTCCATTTGAGTACCATGATATAGCTGAGCACAACCATTAGGCAAGAGCACCAATCCAGAAGTTCTGAATCGACAGATATAGTATTCGAATTCTGTATCTTGGGTCATAATAGAAAGTTGGTTGATGGATAAAATAGTGGATAGAAAAAATAATGTTTTGAAAAGTTGGAAAATTGGCAACTTGTACTCTTTAAATACCATTGGAGAGTGTTTTTAAAAAGGTTGGGTTGTTGAGAGAAGCAATAATAATTACGTAATAAAAGTACGTAATATATATGTAATATATATGTAATATATATGTAATATATATGTAATATAAGCACGTAATATTTATGTAATAATTATGTAATAAAAGTACGTAATATTTACGTCAGTTGTCTGACTACATCATTACAACCTGGTCATTTTTTGTTGGGGGGAGGGGGTCCAAGGTAAACACTTTTTTTTTTTGTCAAAAGAGCCTTAACAAGTGTGTTTGGCTAATTACATCATCCCTGTAGTGATCACGATTATGATCAAGGAATATCTAAAAATGAGGTCCCAACAGTCCTTATCCTTCATTGGGAGTAAACATTCTTCTACTTTTTTTTGCAACTCATGCAGACCGATTGCCACATATTTTTTGTTTACTCTAAGATTTTGCCCGAATCCAGCAAACACAAACCAACCACAATTTGCCCAACTCCGGCCGTAATGTCAACCAGCAGGCCTCAACTGAGGCCAGGAGGTCCACCTTGACCCCCAGACCAGTGCCAGGCCACCACCAGCACAAGCAACTGGCAATGTCAGACTGCCCACCTCAGTGATGCTGGCCGACTTATTCAGCATGTTCCAACAATCGCAGGCAGAGACAAGGAGCACAATGGCCCAGCTCCACCAGTGCCTAGAGACATTGGCATCTACCCAGATGCAAACCCAGCAGAATGTGCAAACCATCACAGAGAGCCAGAGAGCTCTCACCAATGTGCAGAAGATCACAAACCTAGAAGCCCTGGTTTTGAGCTTACAGACGAAGCTGATGGCAGCCAGCACCAAGAATGTGAACCTGAAGACTGGGTTGAAGGATGTCAAGAAGAAGGCAGCTGTAGATGTGTAGTATCTAGCTTATTTTGGCATTAACCTAAGTCACCATTCTAATGTCTCATATTAAATAAATAATAAAAGCTATAAAAAGTGATTAAAGAAACCTAAGCTGGTATGCCGTGCACGGTTCCTTAAATAACCCAAGTCGTGGCGCAGTAGCGCTAGTCGTCAACATTAAAGATCGCCCTGTTGGGCGATAGATCAGTCACGTGACTGAAATGTGGGATCGCTCGCCAATGCGATGTGTCGATCCTACAATTGCCACTCTGAAATATTTAGAAAACTATGGCAATAACCGTTGTATTTATTATTGACACCTTCCAATTTAGCCTTTTCTGCCAGCGTAGTAAATACTACAGCATAGTTCTCATACACACTGAACTCACTGGAAGAGTTACGGTTCAGATGGCCTTCACTGCCAAAAGTAAATAGCACATATTCTGTGAGGTGTTGATGTTGTGAGACAACAGTTGTTTTTATTGACTTTATGTCTTCAGTCAAATTTGAAATTCTGCGCTGTTTAGTGAACAAAGGAACAAGTCCAAATATCTTATCATCTTCATAGTAACATACTATCAACTTGGCAGTGCCAGTTGGTGTGGAGCTAGTTGAGGGCATTGCTAGTAATTATATTTTTCTTCAAGCAGATTTATGAGAGAGAGACAAAGTGGAGTGGAGATGGAGGCAAAAGACAGAAAAGTGGGAGGGTTCAGTCCCCATTTTATAGTGTTGAGAGGTGTAAGTTTGGAGTATGCGAGTTGTTTGCGGCTAATGCCTAAATTCACCAGTCCTTACGTCTTTGTATTTTAGTAAATAAAAAGTAATAAAGATAAAAGTGATTGCCTAACTACTCTACGGCTGCTGATGCGCGGCCCCTTATATAGGGCGAATGGTCCGTGGGGCAGTAACGGCGCTACTGCTCGTGATCGAAGGCACCGTTAATTACAGCCGTTGATATTAGGCACAATAAAATGTCGGATATCGTCGCTGAGGGTCGAAATCCTACAAGAGGCACTGAAAAAAAAAAATTTGGTCATGATTGCAGCAGAAGTTATATGACGTGTACCTGATGTACTCTGGAAACAGACGTGTTGGCTTTCACTGCTCAGAAAAAGAGCGGATTTGGCTTAACAGGGTGGGGGTGCAAGGTAAAGTCTTGCCTTTTTCTCTTTTGCTAAAGGCCCTCAATGGTGCTTGAGCAATTATGTTAGGTTGGTAATAAAAGTACGTAATATTTACGTCAGTTGTCTGACTACATCATTACAACCTGACCATTTTTTTTGTTGGGGGGAGGGGATCCAAGGTAAACACTTCTTTTTGACAAAAGAGCCTTAACAACTGTGTTTGGCTAATTACATTATCCCACAATCCTGTAATTATTGAAAGTAATTTGACTAATCAACGCAATTATTGGCGTAGTACTGGAACACTATTATTTTTTTATTTTTTGTATAATGTCTGATAATAATCCAGAAAACATCGGGTTCTATACAGTACTGCCAGCAGGCATAAAAACTCGTAGTGGCGCACCACTAACAGTGCCAGTAGACAGTAGTACGAAAAAATTTACGCCAAAATTCGTCGAACAATCAGTCAACACCACAGTCAGCGATATCCGAGCTACATCGGCGTTTAAAGACCGAGTAGAGGGGCGTCAACTACTTTTAACCAATTCGTTCAAAGACACAAAACACACCAAGAGGAAGAGTGGGCGTAAAACAATTACAGCTAAAGAACGACGTATTTTGGGTGTATACGATATTCCGAAAGACTCGCAAAAATATTCATTGTTTGTGCCTTTGCATCAACTCTGGACTCAGTATATTAGTGGTGTTATTGGCGATAAAAACGGGGAACAAATGTTGGGTCGCGTTATTCGCGCCGATATGCATGGAGCCAAGTTATCGGTTACTAGAGCCAAGTGTCCTAATTATGTCGGGGTATCGGGTATTGTAGCGCAAGAAACTAAAAATGTTTTTCGTGTTATCACTCAAGACGATCGACTTTTGGTTATACCCAAAGCTCACTGCGTGTTCACTTTGGAACTGCCAAGGGAAAAGTGTTTGATTTATGGCGATCAGTTTGTATTTCGTGCTAGCGAGCGTGCAGTTAAAAAGTTCAAACCAAAGCCCAGTATCGATTTATAAATAGATTATTAACTGAGTAGTGGTATAAGCATTGTACGTAGAACTGATACACCTTCATCTGATTCAGTAGCTGAAGAGGTGGCTAATTGCGTGACTAGACTCTTGGCTTGTAGTGCTGCTTGTGGAAAAGGAGTATCAGCACCGTTTGTGATTAGGTTGGCCAGGACTTCAGCAAACCCGTTTTGCTCCACTTCGGTAATAGCATCAGTAGTTGGGGGTTTAGCGAGCGGAGCAGAGTTCTCTTTAACCAACAAGCGGAGGATACCACCGACATGGCGAGGCTGCGTAGCCAGCACAGTCAAGGCAACAAGACTCTCCTGTCTCAGCAGCGGATGACGCACGCCGTCAAGCATGACAAGGCGGACTAGCGGCGTAACCAAATCAAACTCGCTATTGTCAATAACATCGCGCGCCACGCGATTACCCTCCGTCAGGTAGACGCGCTTGGCGATAGTAGCAATGAGCCTCGTGGCTTCGCAGCGAATGGCGTCGACATCAGTTTCCTTTACGACGCTCAGGGCATCGGCAAGCGCCACATTGACCATCTCCAGCACCGTGTCAGGCTCAGGCGACCCGTTAGCCAGGTGCCGAAGAATGCCAATGCAGTTGGCTTGGATCGGAACCACCGCCGACTTTACGCTGGCAGCAGCCGCAGCCACCAGGCCCATGGCGGCCAACGAGGGGCGGTTGGCCGGCGGCAGACACAGGTTCTTCAGAAGGCCGCTGGCTGCGTGGCGGGTGCGGACGTTGACTGATCGCGGGATCAGCCACTCGTGGATCAGCGTCGTGACGACGGCCGAGTGCTCAGCGACGAGGCGCGTGCAGTGGTCGTCGGTGCGGGCGAGATTTCCCAGGCACAAAGCGGCGGCTGCGGCCATGGCGTCTGCGCGCGGCGAGCCGGCCTCGTTCGACGTCAGAATCGAAACCAGGCGGCTCGTCAGCGGCTGGCTGGGAAACAGCGCCGCCAGCGCTTCGTCCTCGCCCGACACGCCGACGATCGCCTGCGTCACAGCGTCGGCATATCTATTAGCCGCCGACTGTCGGATTGGCCGGTTGGGCAGCGCGGGCGCCGGCGCCGGAGTGCTGTCGTCATCATCTTCCTCCTTTGGCTCGGGCAGCGAGAGGTAAAAGTCGAGCAGGTCGAAAATGGCCAGCACTGCGCTGGGGCTGCACAGCTGCCTGCGCACGGGCGCGCTCTTCTCGACGGTCTCGCACAGCACCCACACCAGCGTCCGCATCGCGCCGCGCGCCAGCTGGTCTCCGTCCGCCCGGCGCGACAGAAGGCTCAGGGTTCGAACCACCGACGCGGCATAGTCGGAATGCCCCTCGAACTGCGCAGCAGCGTCGTCGTGCTCGCACAGATTGTCCAGGCTCATGCACACTATAGGCCACACGTCGCTTGGAACGCCCGTGCCCAGCACTTGCAAATGCGGGTGCAGCGCGCCAGCAGCGAGCAGCGCCTTTGAGCACTCGGCGTGGTCCAGCGCCACATTCAGCGCTGCGCCAAACGCCGCCCGCGTCAGCAGCGGCTCGCTCTGCGCCTCAGCAATGCCGAGTACTGAGCCGATGCTGGCGACGCCGCCATGCTCCAAAAGCTGCGCCCGCGCGTCGTTGTTGTCGGCGCTTAGGTTGCCCATGCAGCGGAGCGTTTGTATGAGTAGGAAAATATCGTCGGCTCGCGATGACTCGCTGCTGCTGAGCTGCCTCAGATCATTGAGCGTGCGCTGGAGTACGGCGCAGAGGGCCCGAGGCAGGTTGGACGGGTGCTGTGTCAAACGAGTACGCGTCGACAGGTCTTGGCACTGATCGGCCAGAGCTTTGAACGTTTTGGCTGTAGCCACTACGCATGTAGTATCGAGAACCAAGCCCTCTAGCACACGATCAGTGCTTTCGTCTGCACTGCGAGTTGGAAGAACCATCCCTGATTTAAAATTAAAAATAAAATAAACAAATTAGAATAATAAAGGAAAAAAAAAAAAGAGAAAGACGATGATCGAGTAGAGTTATTATACCCAAACATCACTAATCAAATTTCGCTGTTCTGTCGATCCCACAGATACAAAGCCGCCAGAGCCTTCATGTCTGACGTCTGCCGCCACAGATCACATACCCGCACCAGCCTCACCGTGATAAGCTCGTCGCTCAGCCCGCCCAGCCTATCCTTCACTCTTTCCAGTTCCTCTTCCGTCACGTATTTCTCACACGCGTAAAGCCCCACCTCCTCGTCGCACGCGCCAGGACTAGGGTACACCGAGCCAAGGTCAACCAGGTCACCACCCTCAACCCTAATCCCAGTCTCCTCTAGTATCTCGCGCACCGCAGTAGATACTCCTACGCCATCGTCGAGCATTCCAGCGGGCAGCTCTTGTAACTTTGAATCAGGTACTGCTACTCTTGGCTGCTCAACCATTACGCAGTAATCGGGATCCAAAAAGCTAGCCACACGCGGCTTTTTGTGGGTTCGTAAGATCAACAATACCGCTATGCTTCCGCCACGTAGAAACACTATCCCAGGGATACATCTATCGCCACAGTGTGCGTCCGTGGCAAACTTTATAAACCCAATGTTGCCAGACTTGAAGGCATCGACGCTTTGAATACAGAGCTTAGTTACGCTAATAGGCTGTTGGTCGAGTGATTGGAGCCATGCTTTGAGCGGCGGGAACTGCTGGATCTGCCTCAACGAGTGCACTGACGAAATAGTCGTAGGACACTCGATACTAATAGACCTCTTGCTTTTCTCCAAAACAACTGTCGCTGACTCCATCGTAGCTAGTCGAGGCAATAAGCTAGTAGAAAATTTGTTAATAATATTCATCTTTAAGAAGAAAAAAAGAGAGATGGGTTTAGGGTAGTGCCTTTGTCGCCACGCCGTAGATAAATGGCCCCAATTTATCTATCATGCTGCCCGACAACCTCAGCGTGGTGTACCTGACCGAGCTCCACCCCTTCATGTCGTCGAGCAGCTGCGCAGTCCTCCTATTGAGATGGCAATTGCCGCCAACCAGCGACCATATAGGCGTCAACAGCTCTTGCATCCACCCCCACACCTTGATGTTAAAAGACCCGCTCGCATAAACACTGGCATCGACTGACAGATCCATTTCGTCCGTATGCCGCACATGCTCAATAAACACGAACCGACCGCCAGGTACCAGCAGCTCCAAAATGCTATCCAGAGTAGCTTGCAGATTGTCGACCGAACACAATACGAGTGAGCTGACTACCGTATCGTACGGAGCATGGTCCCTAACATACTGCGGCACCATACCGTCCAGCGTACCATTGACTATCGATAGTACTGGAGTCTCATCCCCAGTGTTAAGTGCCGCCGCATTAGGACATGTCAGTAGGTCGTAATGTACTGAACCAAACCCAGCCCTTTTCGCGTTCTCCGCCAGCATCTCGTGTAAATAAGGATTGGGTTCTAAAGCCACATACCGCGAGCCCAATTTCTTCCGTGACAACTGTAGTAAGGACTCGCCTAGCCCCGGTCCAATTTCCAACACGTTGCCTCGAATCTGTTCACTCCATAAAGGAGCTCGATAGGGATCGACTCTTTCCGCACAACTCGCGCTGGCATGTGTCCATATCTTGGCAAACGCCCAGTCTTGTACTTGCTTAATCCGCAAGTCTGCTGTCTCTTGGTACTCACGATATAGGCCAATCCCCCAACACAATAGTACTACAGAACATCCAAAGAGAACACGTCGCCAAGGATATCCATCCCTTTGTCCGCTAGGTTGAGGCTGTGTCGCTGGGGCTGGGGCTTGTTTTTTTTCGCTAGTCATAATACAATTTTTGAAATTCTATTCTGTAAGGATAAATAAAATAAATGAAAAAAGTACGCGAAATAATGAAGAGAGAATGTAAGTTGGAGAGATTTTTAATGATCACATTCTCGGATTGGGGGGTATGCATTGTCTTCAAGACAATCAGCAGACCGCGAAAAAGAGTAAGTATATTCTAAAGTATTGGAACCATTATGTTGTCGTTATTGGCCCCCGGCGGTGGTTGTCGAGGCAAGTTAGTTCCATCGACATCATACGAGTATACATGATACCAGTCTAAACCCAGCTTCGTCTGTCCGTGACCTATTATTCCCACCGTAACGAAAGCTGCCAGCAATCCAGCACACGTCAACCACGCAAACGCCACAGCAACACGCACCCTCTTACACAACGTCAATGTAACACATGACTGGGTTCCAGATTTGGATGACAGCATGATACTCACGACAAAGAGGCAAAGAGTAGTAACGAAAAGGATTTGAAGTTCTATCATAGTTCGGTTTAATACTCGCCGTAGCCGTACTGGTCCTGTCACCAAAAGCGGCAAAAAAATCACTCCCATCACGGTAATGCACAACGCTGTTTGGACATTTCCTCGCACACTTTCAAATGTCTCACTGCTGTGCTCGCTACTGTTTAATGTCGCCCTCGCTATACTGACGCTGACTAGCTCGGCAAATGCTAGTGCCACTACTGCAAACAAGAATACTTTGCGGAGGACCACTAGCCGATGACAATTGTCCATTGTAATAAAAGAGAAAATTGGACGAAAGAGGAAAGACATAAACGAACGTATTGTCCTCTCCTTTTCCTCCCTTTTTTTTTTATAATATTCCAGCTCCGACTGACTGGACATTGCAAAGACTGGAAAAAATCAAAGGAATATTCCACATGCTTTTTCACAAGTGTGTTATTATTATTACCGGACGCAGTATTGTTAAAAAGAAAAAGAAAGGGGGAAAAAAAGTGTGTTTACTTGTCACCTGGAATAGGCATGTTGACAGCGGGGCTCGAGTTGTAATACGAGTTACCGCCAGCAGTGGCACCAGGGTAGGGGTTGTTCTCAAGACCAGCACCGCCGTTGTTATTAGTACGAGCAACGTACTCGCCATCGATACTGTGAGTAAGAGTCTCCTGGATATTACCACCGCTAGTACGCACAATATGCAGCATCAAACCGATGACCACGGACAGCGCCAAGATGACAATAAAAGTTAGCCAAGTAAACGCAGTTGCCGCGTTAAACTTGCTACAGAGCGACCCACACTCGCCACCAGCATAGGCAGCCATGACACAGGCAGAAATAAACCAGAATAGACCCAATACACAAACCGAGATGAGCTCATAGAGCACGCGGTTGAGAATCTCGATAAATCCAAAACCCTTTTGCGCCAACACGTTGCCAAACGCCAACGTAGGAATCAAAAACAGACTGACAATAGTCACAAACATTGTGAATCCAGCAGCACCCTTATGCGAAGTGTAAGAAATTACAATGCCAAAACCCCAGTAGTCGGACTTTAGAGCCGCCAGTGCCACGGCATCGACAATAAACGTCACCACCGTCAGCACGATGGCTGCGATGAACAGGTAGAAGCGCGCGAGCTTTAGAGCCGAAGTGTTTAGCGCCATCGCCATAGAGAAACTATAAAATAAATAAATATAAAATTTGTTTGGTTAAAGTGGAAGAAAAAAGAAGGGAGCGCCCTCTCTCTCCCTCAGTCGCGTCTTTATTTTTTTTGTCTTGGCAGGCACGCCCCTGGGCGGAAAAAAGAAGGGACAGCCCGTCCTTCCATCCCTTCTTTTTGTTTCTTCCCCAATCCCTCGTGCCGGCATCACCAAAAAAAAAAAAAGAAAAAAGAAAAGCGTAAAGGGGGGCATGATGGACACCCCCCCTTGCAGATCACAGCTTCGTTAAAAAAAAAAAAAGAAAGCCACCACCCCCTCATCCCACCCACCATTTTTTTGGCGCAGTCAACGAGGAGCTGGTACAAGTCGCCAAAAATTAAATAATAGCGTGTGTGTTGCGCATCTGTAAACAAATAGGCAAGCTTAAAGCCGGGCTGGACTGACAAAACTGCTCTCTACACACACATCTCTTCTCTCTCTTTGGCTTTCTCATTCTCGCTGATGTCCAGAAATCAAGGTGCAGCCTGCACTATTGACATGTCTGCATTTTTTTATTTGCCTGCTCATTTCGTGCATTGCGATTGGACACAAGGGAAAAATGGCGTGCGCAGATCTCTTTCTCAACACTCGTGCATTTATCAGCCAATTCATCAGGGGTCGTGTGCCCCCTGGAGCTGTGAACCGAGTCGAGCTGCCAATTAGTTATCGTCAGGTTTCGTTATCGGCTAACCAAAAACTCCATGACCACTCTCTTGTTCTTCTGTTTGATTATTAAAAGTATTTATCCATGTCTCCTACTGTGCGCTTGGCTCCGGCTACCGAGGCTGATGTCGGTCTAATACTTTGGTTTATTCAGCAACTAGCAATCTACGAAAAGGCAACTCCCGATCAAGTACCAGCTACTGAGGATCTTTTACGGCAAAACCTGTTTGGTCCACAACCCTACGCCCAAGTAATAATCGCGTACGTCAGCACCGAGAAAGGAATCGATGAGAAACCGGCGGGATTTGCCTTGTATTTTTACAACTTTTCGTCATGGCTAGCAAGACCCGGACTATACTTGGAAGACTTGTTTGTATGTCCAGAGTTCCGCAGTCTGGGTATCGGCAAACGCCTATTAGTACAGTTGGCGCAAGTGGCAAAGGATCGTGAGTGCGGGAGATTCGAGTGGGTGGTCTTGGATTGGAATGAACCTGCTATTCAGTTTTACCTTGGCTTGGGCGCAAAACAAATGAAAGAGTGGATCATCAATCGTGTATCTGGTCCTGCTCTAGACGCTCTTGCCATTGCCGATTAAGTAACTGTGCGGTGGCTGCGATCATTAATACACCGACTGCAGTTGATCCACACGCCATATGAAACAATAAAGCAGCAACTGCAGTTTGTGCCATTTATAAAGAAAAAAAGAGAATACGAAGATAAGAAAAAGAGTTTTTTATTTTGTGTTACAAAAAATATTTTTATATATATTTATCGCCACGTGGAGTGAGAGGCATTTTACATTGATTTTTTTTATCTGGCTCCTGCCCTCTGGCGATGTGGATTCCAGTACTTGTCATGGATCGGATACAAGTGTACGTTGAGTTTGGGCGTGATTACCAGCAACGTATTCGTCGGAATAACCATCCAATCCGAACGCTCATACGTCAGAGGCTCCGAGGCAACCACAACAACGTCTTCGCGCTTATTGGCCTTGATCATACGGTACTGACCAGAGTCAGCGTCCGATCTAAACTCCGATCCAGACGAGTAATAAAGAGATGCGCCCTCCATATCACAGCTAGTGATATATCTAGTGCACACGACAGACTGACCATCAGTGACAGCAAAGTTCATCAGCGATGTCTCCTCGACGCCAGCCTCGTCCAACCACCGATTGAGCTGTGCAATAGTAGCCAGCATCGCGCGCCTTAGTTCTTGGAACGAAAACTCTGTCCGCTTCCTTAACGAACCCCTCGGCTCATCCTCTTGCAGCATATTAAGGAACAGAGCAAACGCATGCTCAGAATCGGTAGTACCCTGAATAGACAAGTAAATCTCCTCACTGAGTGAGTTTTGTAATTTACGTTTAATCAACTCAAACCCGCCGATATTCCCGTTATGCATCCACATTAGGTTGCCGAATTGCCAAGGATGACAGTTCGACTCTGACGTAGCCGTTTCCCCCGTGGTTGCCCGCACGTGAGCAAACACTAGAGCGCTTTTGATTTTCTCCGCTAGTCGCTGCAAATTCAAGTTACTCCACGCTGGCAACGTCGACGTAAATATGCATCCAGGTGTTTGTGGCTCGTCGTCGTACCATCCAATACCAAACCCGTCGCCGTTCATCGGTCGCCGCAAGTCTATGCGGAGCTTGCAGTTGAACGACTGCATTATTATCGAGTGTGCAGGCCGAGTTAGTAGGTCGGCTAGCAATATAGGCGAGTTGCTTTTGTAAAGTAAGAAACGGCACATTTTTTATAATAGTATGAAAAAGAATAAATTTGAAAAAGAAAAAACGAATGCACAAAGAAAAGAAAAGCTGTCGGAGTGGCTGACCTCCGTTTTTTTTTAAAAGGGTTTCAAAAAAAATAATGTGAGCCATCATCAGTCAAACCCTTGTGTGTGGGGAAAAGGAAAAAAAATAGGTGGAAACGGATACATAGGGGCTATCCGATTTCACCATCTATTGCGACAAGATCGCAATACGATTTTTTGTTCACACGGTATATATGATTAATTATAACTAACGTGGCGCCAACATATTATATGCATCTATACCACGTCTAGCCCACGACACAGCAAAGCAACTATCCTGCATCTGTTGTTCCAGTATGTCCTTAGAGTCGCGTACCAATATACAATCAAAAACAGGCAGTGGCAATTTCAACTCAACACCCAAAGCACCAACCCTACGAGTAAGCAAATCGACAAGTCTTGGCTCATAAAGCGGCGACGTTTTAAACTCAACACCTACGGCGTAAATAATCTGGCTACGCGAATTCAACCGCGCAATAAACTGAGGTATCTCGTGGATACTCTCGCATTGCATTATTTTGATGTTGAGTACGTTCATTTGGTGCTTGTTCTTGAGCTCGTAACGTAACTCGTTTACTAGTCGCTCCACATACTCCCAGTTCTCTATTGCGTATACTATTGATATACGTAGTTGACCTGGCCGCCATGCTCGCTGCTCGATCTCGCGTAGTGAAATTGGAAGCATTTCGCGCTTACATACTGGCTCTGCAGAAGAGTCACCATCGTTAGTTGTCGACGTCATCGCTTGAGGATTCGAAAAAGTGAAAGGTAGTGATAAGTGGGGAATAATGAGAATGAAGAAGGCACCTTTCCAAATCCTCAAAACCCTCCTTTCAGCGACAACCAACACTTTTTATAAAAGCCCAGCCCTCCTCCTCCCTCCCTCCTTTCTTTCAAGCGACAGCAATTGAAAGTCGTTAAAGGCAGTCAACGACATCACATGATAAACATCATCAGGAGGGGACGTCACTAGGCTTCTTCATCGCACAATAGCTATTACACCAATTGTGTTGTCATATATCCAAATCAAGAACATTATTATCATTCCGAATATAATTATAAAGATGAACATCAGCTTACAGGCTGAGAAGCGCCATCTCCACAGCAGCTGATCCCCAGTCAGTCCCGTGGTTATGACCCTTATCATCACCCTTTCCAATACCAGCACGCTGCATAGCTTGCTCTTCAGTCAGACAAGTCAGCACACCAAATACCACGGGAACCCCAGTATCAAGTCCCACCCGCATGATACCATTCGTAGTGGCATCTGCAATATACTCGAAATGCATAGTGCTGCCCTTGATAAGCACTCCGACGCATATCGCAGCATCAAACGGCAGAATATTCGACACTTGAGGCGAACCAATCAATAGGTTCTGAGATTGGTTATGCTGTGACTGCCTGATCAGCCGATGTGCAGCACTGGGCAACTCGAATGCTCCAGGCACATCGCGCACAACAATATTCTCCCGCTTGACGCCATACTTGACTAGTGCGGAGATAGAACCCTCGACGAGTGAGTCGACAATCTCTGAATTCCACCGAGTATGCACTATCAGTATCCTCAGCCCGCTGCCATCGAGTCTGGTGCTTGGCTCCTTTACGCCCTTGTGGAAATCGTCTCCGCCCATTTTGCTAATAGTAATAATAATCGATAGATAACAGAAACAGTGGAGAAGAGAAAGAGTAACACACTCTTTTCCCACACTCTCCGCCTATCTAATATAATCTTGATTTAATATATTAATTTAATATATCGCTATTTGGCTCCAGGCTTTCGCCGGTGGTGCAAGTCAGCCGAGGGCGTCGCCAAGCGATGGTGGCGACTGGCAGTGCTGCTGCTGGCGCTTCTGCTGCGCGCCCTTGGGCTGGGCGCTCTAAGCAAGGGAAGGCCATTGGCAGCAGCAGTTGACCCCGAGGCCTGTGGCGGTGGGCGGGGAGTGGGGCTAGCCAAGTAGTCGTCCTCAAGCCGTACGCGTTGCTGAGGCAGCGAGCGACTCTGCTGGGGCTGGTCGCCGCTCTGGCTGACATACTGCTGGCGTACGCGGTTATGGCGGTAGGCGCCAAATGCAAAATTGGAGATAAACAGCGTGCCAAAGAACATGAGCACAAAGAACAGCATAGTCTTTAGCGAGATGGGCTCAATGAACCCATTGATGATCTCGGCAAGCGTCTCTGCTGACACTTTGGCTCTTCCGATCTTTGTCGGATCACGGTGCATGCAAGTATCCCAGTAGTTGCAAGCCGACTCCATGCCCGGCACGCGCAATGCCGGCTCGCACCGGTTGTCCCTGTACTGCTTCGAGCACGCTGCTATTTCTTGCAGAACCTCTGCCGAGTACTCTTGCACTTTTGAGTTTACGTCGCGCTGGATCGTCAGCAGTACGTGGACAATGATCATGAGTACGGTACCGACCATGAATACGTTAAATACAAGCTGCAAGTACCCAGATATCACGTATGGCAAATCCCGATACATTTGCAGCCGCTCTACGACTGTCGGCTCGTCGACGCGGCTGCCCATCAAAGCCAGCATCCGGTCTACGCCACGCGTCACAGCAGAGCTCCTGCGGTGGAGTCGACTCTGCTGCCGCTGCCTCTGCCTTTGGAGCCGACGCTGCGACGCAGGGGCTCTGCTACTCGCGTTGGAGTGAACACTGACGCGATCGCTATCTTCCTCGTTATTATTATTAATATTGTTGTTGTTGTTGTCCTCTTCGTCTGTCGTCCATGAGCTACTAGCCTCGCCAAAGCCTATGGGCATATTGCGCCGCCTGGCTATCTGCTGCTGATTGCGTCGCCGGGAGTATATCTTGCGCACAGCGTTTGGAGAGATCGGATTATTGTCGCTAGAACGAACTGCTGGCCGAGTCACAGCTGCCTCAGAGTCAACTAGCATGGGCTCTGGCTCTGTTTGACGCGGCGGCATACTAAACGTAAACGGCGTATTACCCAGCACCATCTTATTATCGCTGTCGTTGGTCTGCGACATGAACCTCCCTACAAAAAATGAGTAATTAGTAAAAAAAAAATACAAATGGTCTTGTACAGCCTGCGATATTAATAATTTGTAACTTACTCTTTCGCGTGTGCTCGTCTTCAACTTTGTTTTGTTCTTTGGCTGGCGCGTTCAGCCAAGAACCGTCAGTATCGTCGTAGTCAACGTCCATAGGCCCTACACGCGACCGCTGCTGAGACGTGGCTGGTGGTTTTCGTCCAAACACGGCCTCTGAAGATTTGAAAGCAAAATTCATAGCAGTGAAAAAATAATTAGTAAAAAATAAAATAAAATTTTAAACAACTGCAAGAGTGTGTGTGTTGGCTTACCTGCAAAGTCTTGTTGGCTTTTACGATTTGCAAAATGGACGAGGGGTGAAGAAGGCGGCTCGAGTCGGCTCAGCAAGGATTCATCCACGTCATCAATTGGACTCAATACAGTTCGCGATGACAATAGCGGAGTCATATTGAGAATACTACTGTTGGAAAGAGGCGAGTCTCCGTCTCGCATCATCAGCATAAGAGTGGAGGATCCTTGTGAGCTCTCAGGCGAGTCGCTGAAATTAATTGGAGGAGCATAGTACTGGCTCCAAGAGACTGTCGGGCGATTATTGGCATTGTTGCCATCGTCAGTATCAGAAATATACAACATGGTTAGAATAAAAGTTATAAAAATGTAAAGAAAAGAAAAGAAACAATGATGTAGGCAAAAATAATAAAATAAATCTCTTTTTAACCATTCTTGCTCCGCAGCCATTAAAGATCGTGTGCCCCAGGCATGCTGCTTCAACGTACCGGCCATTAGTAACACGCGCGCCTACTAATGACAAGAACACGTGAGACCTTTATAATTATAATTTTTTTTTTTTACCAGCCGCGATGCTCAATGTAAAACATCTCCACAGCTCGATGGGCCAGATACTGGCCGTACACCTGGCCATTGGCCGTAGTGGGACGTGGGTCTTCGCGTGGCAGCGAGCCTTCGACCGGCTCAAAGCCAAAGTCGTCTGTTGACGCTGGCTCCAAGGCGCCAATGTCGTCGCTCGGCACAATGTTCCACACGGGGGCAGCAATGCGGCGTGACAGGCCAACAGAGTCATCGTCGATAAGCATGCCGTCGATAAGCGGCACGCCGCAGGTCTGCGACCACGAGAGCAAAAAGTCGCGCACACGGGCTATCTGCGGCTCATCAAACCAAGGCTTGTCGCGAGTCAGCAGTGCCACGACAATAACCAGCTGCTTGTCTTTGCCCATACGCCGCACAGCGCTGGGCAGGTCGAAGACTGTCGGCACGTCGGCCACCCTAATGTCCTTTGAGTCGATGTTGTAGGCCGACACGAGTGTGGCGTACAGTTTGTCCATTGCTTGCGAGACCAGCACGGGGCACTCGCGCACGTATACGATTAATGGCGATGGGTGCAGACCGCGCAGCTTACGGGGCCCTACTGTCCACGCCCGCCGCATCAGCTGTGACCCAGTCAGAGGCGGCGATAGGAATGCGCTTGCTTCAACTCCGCACTCGGCGCTGCCGCTGGTGCCTGGCGTTGTGGAAGTGCACGCCCGACGCCGCAGTGCTGCGGCTGAGGCCGTTGGCGGGTGTGAGTGCGACGCGTCATTAATGTTATTATTGTTGTTGTTGTTTTCTGCTAGGCGCATACGTGTGCGCAAATTAGTCACTGCCTTCATAATAATAATAATAATAATAATAAAATGCAGAAATTTGAGGAGAGTGGAGACAGAAAATAAAAAAGCAAGTCGTACAACAATTGGAACATTGTCACCCCCCTCCCCTCATCCTGCCTTGAACAATGCCAAGCTCGCTCGCCTGGACCGCCAAATATAAAAGTGAGCCAATTGGATCCAAATGCAAGCCACATGTGAGCTGGACTACCAAGCCACACGAGAGCTTTTTGTTTACGCTTGGGCACACCCTGAGAGTTTTCAACCGCAGAAAGTATACACAGACACCAAAGAAAATCTCTTTTTGTGTTTCTATTTAAAAAAGTGATTGTCCTTTTTTCCCATTGGCTTGCTCGTTTTTTTTTTTTTCAGGGATGAATGGGAAAAAGTCGAATAATTCTTCTTATTTTCCCCCACCTTTTTTGTTTTTGTCGGTCGTTTGCCCAAACACGCACAAAAGCCTTGCTTTCCCTTTTGTCTGCGCAACAAGCTTTTTCTTAGAATCTCCTTTTTTTTTTCCTTCACTACAAATTCTTTTTTTCTTTTTTTGTCTTTTTGCATTTTCTCATCACACACACACGAACAAAATTATCCTAAATGGGCAACTCGCTGACAAAGCAGCTGCCCGAGCCTGGACTGGGCCTTCACAAATTCCGACTGTTGCGAGTAATTGGTCGAGGGTCCTTTGGCAAAGTGCGCATTGTCGAGCACCGAGATTCTAACAAGGCGTATGCGCTGAAGTATATCAGCAAGGCAACGTGTATCCGCATGAAGGCCCACTCCAACACAGTGCGGGAGCGCGACATGCTTGAGGAGATAGACCACCCGTTTGTCGTCAATCTGCGCTTCTCGTTCCAAGACGAGTTTTCCATGTTCATGGTCATGGATCTGATGATAGGCGGCGACCTGCGCTTCCACATGATGCGGCGGCGCTTTGTCGAGGGCGTGATAAAGTTTTGGATCGCTGAGCTGGCCTGCGCTATCCACTACCTGCATACCAGCCACAGCATAGTGCATCGCGATATCAAGCCCGACAACATTCTCATGGACCATCGCGGCCACGTCGCCCTGACCGACTTTAACATTGCCACGCGCATCAGCAACAATGCCCCGCACTATTCGGTCGCCGGCACTGCCAACTACATGGCGCCCGAGGTCGTCAGCGGCAGCGGCTACACTTTTTCTATCGACTGGTGGTCCCTGGGCGTGGTCATGTACGAGTGCGTCTATGGCAAGCGGCCCTTCCGCCACAAGAAGAACGCCGACGACTTGCGCCGCGCTCTGCTCTACGAAGAGATCCAGTTCCCTATTATCGCCGACGTGCAGGTCAGCTACGATTGCATCTCGGCTATGCGAGGCTTTCTTCACAAGGACCCGGCTCAGCGGCTCGGCTGCGGACCCTCGGGGCTCGACTCGGTCAAGGCTCATCCGTTTTTCGCTGCCATTAACTGGGAAGCCCTCGAACTAAAGCTCGCCGACCCGCCGTTTGTGCCCAATGCCGAGCAGTCCAATTTTGACATCTCGCACGATCTCGAAGAGATGCTGTTAGAGCCAGAGCCGCTTGACGCTCGCAAGCGTGTTGCTATGAAGCGCCATAAGACTCCCGCCGAACACGCTCAGCCAGAGTATCTCGACATTGCTCGCTCCTTTGCCGCCTTTGACTTTATCGAGTATGAGCGATTCAAGTCGTATATCGATACCCATGGCTCGATAAGCGCCTTTGCCGTCGACGCTGCTCGATTCGGAACTTCTACAACCAATGCTCTTGCGATGATAAAGCTCGACGGTCGTCCGATATTTAACCACGATCCACAGCCACCGCCTTTTGCTACTATCAGCACCTCGCCGATTGCTCGCTCTAGCCGCACGTCGACGGCCCATGCTGCGAGTATTGACTCGGCTGCTGCGCCTCGTATCAGCAGTAACCAGAGAAATTATAAGCACGCCTCGTCGTCGTCTGACGCTCGCAATAACAACGCCCCTACGCAACCATTGCCGCCTCTGCCAACGCCGCAGCAGCAGATCCCGCAATGGGCTATTGGCGCCCTGGTACCCAGTCGTAGTGCCAGTATCGTGGCAAACTCAAATATTACCTCATCCACAGCATCGACTGCTACTACAACGTCAACGCCCGTGGTAATCGCCGACTCTACTAATACCGTCGCCACGACGATTATTGCCTCTGATGGTACATTGGAGCCACCCGCCATCGTGCCTATCGACATTCTCACTTGGAATCAGCTTTTGCCCGAGCAGCGCCA
The DNA here is from genome assembly GCA_027577415.1 of Coemansia sp. RSA 922. Classification (NCBI taxonomy): domain Eukaryota; kingdom Fungi; phylum Kickxellomycota; class Kickxellomycetes; order Kickxellales; family Kickxellaceae; genus Coemansia; species Coemansia sp. RSA 922. The sequence goes on along the minus strand of JANBQS010000259.1, from coordinate 2,870 downwards.
ACTCGCACATCGCTTTTGCATCAAAATGGTACACGACCGACAGAGACTATTACAAACTAATATGGAGCTCCAGCGTAGACGCGCTCGAGCCATGTCGCCCATTGGTACAACAACGTCACCACATCATATTCCTTCTTCGCGCGATACCTCTCACTTTCACCGCCAGCAACATATGCCATCATCCTTGGCTATTACTGGACTCACCCACACATACAGCTCGCAGCATATTCCGCAACTAGCTCATACCCAGGCCGCTCCCCCCGCAACCACCGCTACCAATACTGGTCTCTTTTTGACTGCCCGCGAAAAACGACAGAGCGTTATGAAGCGCCAACGCAGTGCAGATAATTTGCCTTGCATTGCTACGACAATTCTGCCCACCGTTGTCGACTATAGTCACCATTACCAGCACCAGCCATTGCCACAATTGCCTGAATTGGCTCCCTCTCAACCTCTTCTTTGATACGTTACAAAAAAAACTTTTTTTATTTAAAAATATTAGAATCATGTACTACTAACACAATCATCCTCATGTAAATGCAGCAACTGTAATTATAACACCACTTATTATTCGATTTGGAAAGAGGGTGCTAAAGATGGCTTTTCAGTCAACCTGACATAACACACACACATGATTATTATACAAAGAAAGCCATAGGCAGTTGATTCCTTTGATTTATAAATAGCTCTCCTCCAGTCAGTCAGTCTGATTCATTACCTTGTCCTGAGGTGCAGAGAAATGTATTCTTGCAATTCAGCCATTTACATTGTTTGCTTCTGAGGAGGAGAATGACTGGAAAATATCTAGTTATTCATATATAAATGCTGCCATCCTACTACGTCTTTTTTCCATAGCAAAGCACATCAACATTTTCCTTTACAAATCCCAACTATGACCTATTTCCATTACTAGATCCTAACTGGTGGACAGAAAATGCAAAAGGAGTCAGTAATTCCAATGATCCCCTTGGCTATTAATGATGACTATGATTACAAGTATATTGCCTGTTAGCAGCCAACTCACTAATGACACCAATCGATTGGGAAATCAGATCAGTGTAGAGAGCAGGTACAAGAGGCGGATTTCACAACAACAAAATAAGGAATGAGGTCTCGTTTTCTAGATATTTATTTTATTACTAAATACGAAGGTTATAACTAACATTACCAGTGAGGGCTGCCACAGCAAGGTGGATATAATGAGCAATCATAGGCTGGCACAAGGCAGGACATTGGCATTGATAGCTGTTCTGAAGGCTAATGCACCATATGGTCAAAGGCTGGGTTCATTTACTGAGAGTAACTACAAGGTACTTGTATGCCCTTAAGTGAGGCATGACTGAATATTAAATCTCAGTAAAAAAAACGTCATCTCTACAGCAGCAGTTCAGTGAATGTCTGATTATGTTTAAATAATTGTACTCCTTTCCCAATCAACTTTTAATTACATTCCATTTTAACTGCAAAATAAATTTTACCCAATGGCAGCATATCCTGTTAGTATTTATAGCTCTGTAATAATATAAAGGTTTCTACTGTATATTCTTACTACCTATAAGGATTTGTGTTAAATAAAACAAAAAAGTGCATGAACTTGCCTGATAGGCACAGGTATAAACCTTGTGCATGTCAGGACCATATAGCCATTAATACATGAGTTGATGTTCCATCACTAACAAAAATATGCTGCCAATAGCCAAACTAAAAAGTAGCAGGCTTAATAGATACATAGTTGTCATGAGTTGTTTAGCTCCAGATCAAAATCAACCATCTCCCATTTATTACAGGTATATTCCTCTACTATTAGATACTGAGTTGATGCAACAACATGACTAATCAAGTTAAATCCATCATAAGGTGGCCTTGTAAGTATGGCTTTTTCTTTATCACTGCCATAAAATAAATAAACATTTAAAGCTGTATCCATTGTATATGGCCTGGCAAGGCGTTCCAAGCCAGACATCCCAATCATTGATGTAGTAGGATGAATATCTCTCTGAACTTTTAGGCCAAGAGCAGTAATCATATCATCAGTAATATCATTATCATTACCTCTTATAATATATCCTTGGACATGTGGCTTACCATTTGCACCACTAATAACACCATAAATCAGATATTGCTTTAATGTAGTAGCCATGCTGGAAAACAATAAGAGTTTGATAAGACAAAGGAAGTGCAGTAAATTGGGTAAAAGGGATGAGAGAGAGAGAGAAGAGGCATCAGCCTACATTATATAATAAAAAAAAATCAATCCCCTGTTTGGTGCATGGTGAAACCTGAGAAGGCATAGGCTGCATGCTCTGAAAATTTGTCTGTAAATGCCAAAAAAGAGTGAGAAGGGGATTTTTTTTATCCTTTGCTTCAAAGAATGGATACCCAGATGTAGACTTTAAATGCTTGTATCTGTTTCTATATCTGTTTTGGCATCCCACTTTGAACATTTTCTTCTTTTCTTTGGTGACCACAAATAAACAGAGAATAGGGATATCAGTGTTGCATTGTGTGAAAGAAGCATGCATCAAGATAAGGATTTCAAGACATGGTTTACAAAATGGAGCATTTCTGCACTAATGGTACATCACATAAATAATGACCACTAATAATATTCATGTCACTGGCTTTATTATCCATGTACTCTGAGAGTATTGTAATTAGAGAGGGGGTTAGAAGAGAGAGAGGGTTAGAGGTTAGAAGAGAGAGGGTTAGAGAGAGGGGGGTTAGAGAGGGGGTTAGAGAGAGGGTTTAGAAGAGGGGTTAGAGAGAGGGTTAGAGAGAGAGAGGGGTTTAGAGAGAGAGAGGGGGTTAGAAGAAGAGAAGAGAGAGAGAGGGGTTAGAAGGAGGTTAGAAGAGAGAGGGGTTAGAAGAGA
>JANBQS010000258.1:7931-24159 GCA_027577415.1 Coemansia sp. RSA 922 | reverse complement strand
GAACGCGGACTAAGTTATTGCCCCCCACCCAGTATCTCTCACTTACACATAACATCCTGCGCTTTTCTTCTATATCTTCCATTTGACTCTTTTTTCGTCATAAACTCAACTTTTAAAACATTTTTACGTGCTGCGAGTGTCGGAGAGAAGACACTCTTGGTCCTGTCAATGAAGCGTGGTTATGATTACTTGATACTGTCCACAAAAGATGCTGATGTAACAGGCGCTTCCCCTGCCTAGAGCGGATGAGAGTAATTTTTTTCTGAAGAATAGTAGCGGAATAGGGTTTAGATTTTGTCAAATGTTGTAAGGGCGTAGGAGAGTATTTAAGGCATGGGCGGCGGCGCCTACAACGCACAAGCTAGATTCTTCCCAAGGTTTTTTTCTTCGTCTTCTCTCTTCGACTATTAGACTGTTAAATTATACCGTGTAGACCTTTTAGTTAGCGGCTGGAGAAGGTAAGTACAAGTAATGGTGAGTATGGCGATGGGCTGCTTGGCTTTCCTTTGGCTCTACAGTTAGGGATGCTGACGACCTTGGTTGCAATCGGCGGCAGCAAGTGAGTCAAGAAGGCGCGCTTGATGTGAATTAGCTTGCGACTGCCATCAGCGCGGGATGTCTTGGGCTGCATAGAAGAGCCGGCGGTGTCAGACTCCGAGTCAGACTCCACAGACCTCTTCCTGCTCGAGGGGGAGGCGCCAGTCGGACCGCCGACATCATAGCTGGTCCCAGTGTCGGCAGACGCTGGCGTAGGTGCGCCCGTCGGCGCCATTGTTGGGACGTTGGCGCCTTGCATGGTGTGCTCCTCGGGGAGGTTGACGTTCGCACTCGCATTGTCGACGTTGTTGTCGCTGCCGTCATCGTCCGTTTCGTCATCTGGGATGTGTGAGATTCTACCTGTGCGTGGTACGGACGAATTGATGTCGTTGAGACACAACTGGCGAACAAATCGACTGGTTACAGGAGGACCTAGATCATCCGGCTCATCGAATGGGTTGAAATCATCAAACTGGATGGTGATGGCAGTCAGCACCTTTCCTGCCACCAGCCATAACAGCTTGATGCCCGCAAACGATGTTCCATAGGCTTGAGCACAAGCGCAGCGCGTACAATGCCATGAGAAGCTCTACCATGATGGACACGATGAGAGAGAAAAAAGATGAAAGAAAAGGAACAATGCAATATAAGGTAAAAAAAATTGTTGTGGATAAGAGGCAAGAGGGCGGCGGTTCCTGTTCCTTATTTATACCAAACAATTGTACTCGACAAAAATGGAGTATTGATTTCTTGCGACCATCAGCGCTGGGGGGGAGGGTAATGCCACACGAAGCATTGTAATTTTGTCTATTAGTTTTTTTTGTGAGAGCGGTGGCTCAACCTAGCTGTTTGTGATTGGGGGGGGGAGGTGGTGTACACTGCATGTCGGCAATAGAGCCAGCTGTGCCGTTTTTTTTGCAGCCGATCCGATCCTCTACGTCACCTCTCTTGAATAGGAGCCAAACCACAAATCAATTTTTTTTGAAGATGTTAGCAAAGTATCGCCTGCAAAATACATGTTGGCTGTAAGCGTCAAAAAGCGTCCTCCCCCGGCTCAATTACGATGGAGGCTGAATGCTTATTGCCCCACAGCACGATTCATTAGTACAACAAAGAGCAAATAGACAAGGGGCCAGGTACCTGAGCCATCATAACAGACAATGGACAATGAATTCAGGGGGGCGCATCACGCGGACGTCTCTTTCTCAGTGTCGGATGACGCGACTGTGAGAGGGCCGCTACCGCATGTTTGCAAAAATAAAAAAAAGTTGATTGTGCCACTTTTCTGAGCAGAACATGTCCAACCTGCCTTCGCAGGCCTGTACGCAAAGAGATTGCGCCTCCCATGTTGCCGATGCAAAGGCCGTTTACTATTGAGCGCATTTCTGTGCTGATTTGGGATGCGTAGTGTTTGCTCTCGCATTTTGTGAATTTGGCGCCGCAAACCGGGCATTAAAGTGGACATACCAGGCTTTGCTTCACAAGAAAGCCTTTTGTGCATATATTAATTTTTTTTTTTTTTTACCTAAAAAAGGGATATTCCGCTTTGCCCAGCCCTATTATGATTCAAAAAATAAATATTTGTATTTGCAACATACGTCCGATACCGCTAATGGACACCTGTGCCTCTAACACTAGCAGCGGGAGGAACCCATGTCTCAAACGTGTCCTCGGTCTGATGACCACAATGCTCATGACCACTGTTATGTTTTAACCAAGTGTCTACCTGATCCTCCTTTGTCATATTGATAGCACCTCTCCAGGCATCCCACCAAACCGAGTCACTCAGCGCCGCATCAACAATAGTTTCGGCATCCGCTACTGGCGCACCCTTTGCGCCCCGACATCTGTCGCACCAAGTGGCGTACCAGTCGCCGCGCGGATACACAATTGCATTAGCAGCAAACTTGTGGCCGCCAATATGCGAAGTAGCCCAAGCCGCCATGTGCTTTTGCAGATGCCGGGCCTCTATTACCTGACGCAATTCTTTCAGCAGCTGTCCGCCGTGGATGCCGCAAAGCGGGTCACGAGCCCCATGCGTGCATACAAAAATGTGTCGGTTATGAGTGAGTTCCAACCACGAGTGGTCGAACGGCAGCTCGGCTGAAGGTGACCAAGATGTAGGCAGAATAGGGCGGGAAAGCAAGGAAAGAAGGCTTTGTACTCCGTCTTGGTCCAAGTCTTTGGCTACCAAGCCCAAGGGAAACACGGCAACGTCGATGCGATCCAAGCTGGATTTATGGCACCTGTGTATAGGTGCAAAGTCAGAGAGTGTTATCATGGCTCGGTTGGGTAGCCGCGCGCATCCACGGGATAGAGCGGAAATCGTGTCGCTGAGTCCTTCGACTTTGGCAGGCCACTCGTCGGGCTCCGAGTTGCAGACTACCAGATGGTGGCGGTGAGCAGCTACTGTTCCGACTCGCGGGTCCATAGCTCCATTATCATTGTTTCGCGTAACACTAGACGTATGCACTGTGTGTGAAAGCGCACCTAGGCGGCGCACAGGACGAGTTGTAAAAATGAATTTGGAAAGCTTTTGCATTGCTTTTTTAATAGTGATAAAAAGAATGGTTTAGAGTTAGCAGGAGTGAAGAAACAGATAAGCCTGTGTGGAGGGGAAATATTTTTTATCTGATAGTGGCGAAGATCAGATGATCTCGTTCCACTTTGAGCCTATCTCCTCACGCAGCCTCAGGGCTTCCGAGGCCATATCATTTGCTGATCTCGGAGTGCGCTCGGGATTGTCTACTCGCGGCTGATGCGCCAAAGCGTCATAGATGTCGTCATTCGTGGCGAAATCACCTTCAAAGCGTGGAATTACGTGTAAATGAACGTGAGGTACCGACTGACCAGCCTTGTCTCCGTCCTGGATACACAAAGTCAAACTCTCGGCACTGCTAACGCGCTCAATGACCTTACTGACTCTCTGGGCTTGTGTAAAGAGATCGAGGACTTCAGATTGTGTGAGATCGTTAAACCTCGCTACAGGCCGACGGGTAGCTACTAGAACATGACCAGGACGTACGGGCTTCAAATTTACGAGTGCGTAGGAAAGCTTTGAGATCAGGAACACCTGTTCCAAGGGAATAGATATTGGACCGAAACGAAACGCAGATAAAGCCATGTTTTAAAGGATTAAAAAAATAATAGTAAGAATAAGCAAAAAAAAAAAAAACAGAAACAAAGTGTGCGAGAGAAAAGCTTTAATAAAGTCGTTGAATTGGAGCTCTGTATGGGCACAAGCAGTTGTCCATGGCCCAAGTGCGACAAAGCAAGTCCATTAGCGCCCAGACTCTTAAGCTTCTTCAGAATCCGCGGTCTGGAGATCTTTCCCTCTCACGGTCTTCAGCATGGCGACGAGCCGTACGCACCGCCTCGTTGGCCGCCTCCTTAGCCGCCGCCACGACGAGGAGGTCGCGACCAGTGCCACGCCGATTATCTTTATCAGACCGTCTAGAGTGTTCTCGTCCGTCTTTGACAAAAGCAAAGTCCACTGTCAGAGGTTTGCCCAGCAATTTTTTGCCAGAGGCCTTTCGGATCGCTTGTTCGGCTTCTGACTGGGCTGCGTATTCAATCAGAGCATATCCCTTGACGTACCCAGTCTGGCGATCAAGGTTGAGATGCAAGTTACGGACTTTGCCATAGTCAGAAAACAGATCGCGTAAGTCCTCCTCTCGTGCTTCTTCGTGTACGCCAGTAGCTACTATCACCCAGCCCTCGACTGAGCGCTGCGGACTAGACGTTGAGACAGGTTCAGGAGTCGTCTCCATAGCAACATCCTCTATAACGGGGACTGTCTTTTCTTCTGGAGCTCCGCTTTTTGGCGCAGTACCAACGATTGAGATACTTGGCCCATCTGACATTGTGAAAATAATGAGAACAAGGTATAGAGTGGATATTTGTTAAATACAAGAGTGTAGAAAATGAAAAATAACTTTTTTGGGTAACAATGATGAGAGGTGATAATGCGTTCGTATATCAGGGCGATGAGTTGGGTAATGGGTCAGGGTCTTCTTTTGCCAAGTACTTCGATATACCCAGGGTTCTCTTTAAACCGCCAGCCAGAGTCGCGCAAGACGCGGATAACAGCAGGGTGGAGTCTGGCACGGCCATCGACTGAGTGAGACCCAAGACCCGTGACTATACGCAGAGGACGGTTACGATCGCGCGAGGACCACGCCACAAGCTCGTCCTGGACGACAGCAAGGGCCTCCATACGGGTAAGGCCATGCAGATCAACGAGGTTCGAGTCGTTGCGGCGCATAGCAGCAACGGCGGCCTGAGCAGCACGCATACGCCAGACGCGAGCACTAGCATCGCACTTGTGGCCCTCCGACGAGTAATACAGGGCAGTACCACTATGCGCTCCTTTAGCGCTACGACGCGAGTACGCATGCGCTGCCTTAGTGTATAGCACATTGCGCTCAGCAAAGAGCGCCGCCGCACGCTCACGGCAGTATGCAGCATCGGCCGAGTGCGAGCTAACCCACTCCCGCGCATCTCTGGCCAGTGCCGACAAGGGCAGCCGCTCCGCAGGGTCGCGCTCGACAATAGTGGTGCTGGGTGGCGCTGCGATGTGGTGGTTCGAGAGATCTGCGCGCTGCCAATTGGTTTTACGAGACCTGCTCATCGACGGCTTTTCTTCTGCGGGCGGTGGCGCTGAGGCTAAAAGTAAACGCTCTGCAGCAGCGTCGGCATCGATGCTCTCAGCGGCAGCCTGGGTCAGCACATCGTCGCTGTGGTCGGGGAACATCATACGCAGGGCAGCTACGGTCTCGCGCAGGCGTTTTTCGCTGTGACCCTGGGGCGATTTGAGTTTCTTGAGTACGTCGCTGCTGGTGCGTGGCTTTTGCTTTTCGGCCTGCTCCACCATCGACGTCAGCGCTGCTACGGTCTGGTTAACATTGGCCGCATGTGTGTGGTATGTGGACTTTACGGTGCCGGTACTAAGCATGGGGAACATCTGACACAGTGAATCCAGTTCAGTGTCTATCGTACGCCACACATTTGTAGGAGTAGGTGCTGCCGATACGGGTCTCCTCTTGGGCACACTGGGCTTTTTCCATTCTCGAGCAGGTTTGCAGCCGGGCAGAGTGTACTGCGCCTCGATGCTGGCCAACGTCGTATCGGCTGTATTGGACGGAGGTTCGTTACAAAGTTGGCGGTATTGCTGGTTATCAACAGCCTCCATGTCATTGTACAGGGCGTTGCTGATCATGTCGATGGCCTCAATCGGGTCTACTTGCAGGTTAGTGCTGCCACGTCCAGCCCCAAACATTCGGTTGACCTCCACACGCAAGTAATCTATCCCGCACTCTGGAAAGCAAGTGCGGAGAAAATCAAGCAGGTCATCAAGCGACTGGATAGCCTCAGGTCGCGCGCTGCCTAGTCGCTCGTGGGGAGACAACCGTCCAACACTGCTACTGCTGGCTACGCCATTGCTGGACTGTGAAGACCCGACACTGAGTACTTCGGACCACGGTGCCGATGTACGCGAACCTGTGCTGCATTTGGCGCTAGTCCGTGTAATGGTACTGCTACCACTGCAGCTCTCGTCCGACCCGCCGCTAAGCATGTGGATGATGTTGTGGCATTTGGCTTGATCAAACCCTTGCTCGGCCCAGATCGACGTTATTAGCTCTTTGTCAACTACCTTGCCATACTCTGAGATCAGCCATGCAAGAGTTACCATCTGGTGGTGGGGGGAGAGGGGAAAAAAAACTAGGAGTAAGAAAATGCAGATAGAAATCGTTTTTGGAGAGAGAGCGATGGTTCTCGGCCGAGAGGGTCGCTGGGGATCTGTGGACACGTTGACATCCCTCCCTTCCCTCTTCAAAAAATTTAATGCTGCGCGATTCCCCAGTAGTGTCATCAGGAAGAAAAAGTTTTGTGTCAAAGAAGCTAATCGTGATTCAGGCTACAAAAACGCCCTAAAACGTACACGCTAAAAAAATAATTTCTTTTTCGTTTTCCATACACTTTTTTTTTTCTTATTTTTTCTTACTTTTTTAAATCTTCAATTCAAATTCTTTTTTTTTTTTCTAATGGGAAAGCGTGGTGCAGAAAAGCAGCTCACTCAGCTGAATCAGCATGAGGAAGATACTGACCACAGTAGCAGCGACCAGAACGGCGCACAAGGCTTTCGTAAAGCCGACGTGAACACCTTGGCTCAGCGCGTAATCAAGGTCCCCAAATCGCGTCTACGTAATACGCCCGCCGCCGACGCTGCCGATAAGCCTGCTACCAACTCGGCCTTCTCTGGCTTCTCTGGATTTGGCTCACCTGCCGCCGCGGCACCCGCTGCTGCTCCCACTGCTGCTGCTGCCGCTAGCGCTAGTGATACAGCTAGCGAGTCTTCGTCAAAGGGCGCGTTTACGGGCTTTTCTTTTGGTCAAACAGCTGCCAACTCCAAGCCAGCTGCTGGCTTTGGCTCATTTGGTGCCTCCTCCACTACTGGCGCATTCAAAATGGGTGCATTCGGCACTGCTGCAAAGCCGGTTGAGGCTACGACTGCGTTCAGTTTTGGCAGCGCTGCCACTCCATCAACAAACTCGGAAGAACCAGCTGCTGCTAAGAGCGCTTTCACTTTTGGTAGCAAGCCCTCGACAACATCGAATGAGCCGGCCAAAGGTGGATTCAGCTTTGATGGAAAGACCTCTGGAGCCTTTTCTTTTGGCAGCAAGCCGCAAGCGCCTGCCGAAGAGAAAAAGCCCGCTGATTCGGCTCCCCTGTCCGTGGATGCAAAGAAGCCTGCCGCGTTCAGCATGCCGTCCTTCCAGCCGCCCACTGCCGCCTCAGCCTCGGGCTCTTCGGCATTTGTTGCTCAGCCCGCGAAACCCACATTCTCCTCGGGCTTTGTTCCACCAGCAGCGACTAGTACCGCGGCGACCAGCAGCTCGGCAATGGAGGTTGCAGAGTCAGACACGAAAGACGAGGAGTTTTTCAAGAGCATTCGTGGCCTCAATGTCTCGCTGCAGAAGCGTATTGCTGATGCCCTGGACGTCAATGCCTTTGTTGACCTGACGCCGTTGCTCGAGCAGTATCGCCAGCACTGGGATTTGATCAACAACAGCGCTCCCGCTTCTACTACTACGGCAGCGGCTTCTCAGGCTCCAGTCTTTGATAATAGCCGACTAGGTGCTGCTACTATTGTCTCTCAGCCCGCACCTGCACCTGTACCAGCACCGGAACCCACTGCGGTGACTGCGCCTAAATTTAGCTTTGGCACTGCTTCCAACACTTCGACCTCGGCACAACCTGCGGCATCTACTGGGGGCTTTTCGTTCAACTTTGGCAAGCCCAATAACACAGCCTCCGCCGCTCCTGCTACCGCTGCCACCAGTGATTCGACTGTGGAGAGTACCGCGGCCAAGACGCCGTTTTCATTTGGCTTTGGCAAGCCACAGGACCAGACCACAGCCCCGGATGCTGAGAAGAAACCAGCATTCTCCTTTGGATTCGGTGGTGGAGCCCAACAGCCCGCTGCCGCTGCTGCTGATAACGACGAGGGTAGCGCTAATGAGGACGAGGGCGAGAACGAAGAGGAGGAGGAGAAGCGGGAGCCCACTACGGCTGGCGAGGAGGGCGAGACTACAGAGCACCAGATTCGGGCCAAACTCTATGCCTGGGACAAGGCATTGAACAAATACAAGGATCTCGGAGTGGGCAACTTCAAAGTCAACACGAGGCCTGCTGATAACGGCACAAAGCGTGCGCGGTTTATTTGTCGCCAGGAAGGATCGGAGAAGATTACTCTTAACGCGGCAATGTTCAAAGCCATGACTATTGAGATCGCTAATAAGCGGGATCTCGGTATTCTTGTTATTAGCGAGGGTTTGCCTACTCGTTATTTGGTTCGCGTGAAGACCGAGGCTATGGCCCAGGCCCTATTAGGTACTATGGAGCGAGTGCGGGACCAACTATCGGCTTAGTTATTTGCTTGACACTATTTTTTATACTAAACTAAGGTTATACTTTTACATATCCCGATTTATTTTTTCCTCAAAGTTTTGCTAGAGCCTGAGATGTACCAATGAATAAGCACATCAGGCCAACGCCAACTATTAATGTGCACCACACGTACTCTAGGACTGAAAACTCTCGTTGACCCTGGAATAGCCGTACATAACAGGCGACTGGAATGACAAATACCACCATTGATGCGGCGACGGCACCCAGGATAGTCACGATTTTGGAAAAGTCCGAGACAAACAAGGCAGTCATGGCTATTACCAACATCATCGCAGTGCGAAACAAGATGCTGTAGAGGCGCTCGCGAGTCGAAGAGTCAGTAGTCGAGATTATGTTCAAGTCGTTTTCGGCTTCTATGAACACGGCGGTGAGGATGATCGGGCAGGCAAGGAGTACGTGAGCAGTGATCATGGCATTAGCCACTACAATTGCGATTCCAGGCGGTAGGCTCAGCAATACCGGAGACTTTACCAGGTCGCCATACACGCCGTATCCCACTAGGGCGACACATAGGTAGATAAAGGCAATGAACGCCGTGGCTAGCGCCAAAGTCCTATTCCACCGCTTTGGCGATTGCATCGAGGCTTCCAAGTCGGGCCAATTCAAGTTCCCGCCAAAACTAAAGCAAATAGACGCCAGGGACATTGGTGCCATACCAATATCCACTAGCTTTGTCGGTGGTCGAACATGTATGTATTCTAGGTCGCTGATACCTAGCCACACGATTATCAGAACTGTGGCGACTGTTGTCAGAGTCCCAAATACGCTAAGAATGAATACGTCGTGGATCTCGCGGGCCAGTACAATCACCAGCCATACGAGCACTGATGATACGGCGATCCAAAACTGCGGACCCAAGGAGTCGGCTACTGTGCCGGATAACAGCGCATTGATGTTGATGCCCGCCAGCACGATGAATATACCTGAAACGCCTAGTAGGTTAAAGTCCTTCAGTACTCTGGCTATCGCTCGCCCGTATCGTCCAAACGCTGCTTCGACGACTTCTGAGTATGACCGTAGCCTTGCACCTTGCTTGTGGTAGAGGCATTTTATGAGGATGTTGCCTGTGTATGCTGATATCGCTGCTGCTAGTATAATATATAGGGCGCCAACCCATCCGCCTTGCTTTAGTGCGTAGGGAAGCTGGAGGATTCCTGTCCCCGCGGTAATGCACACGATATGGAAGAACGTCTCGGTCGCGCTACCCTTGGGTTGCGCTACTGAAGCCACTTCGGCGACGTCGTCTGCTGGGGAAGAGGATGTCAAGTATCCCGAGTTGCCTCGAGGCTCGCCTCCTGTCAGCAAAGGTTGTTGTGAGCTCATACGTTTTGTGGTTAAGGTTTGGAGATAAAAATTTTGCAAGATAGAAAAAAAGAGAGAAAGTTGCTCTCAATTGGCGCGAATACACCCAAACCCTTGACGTTTCGGCTAATTAAAGGCGATTTCTCGTGTGTCACATGTCTACTGGTCTTGTTTAAGGATTTTTAAGCCTAGGCTGCCAATATCGCCGAGACGTCGCTGACTGTTGATGGTGTCAAGTATGTGGTCGATTGTGGCTACTACAAGCTTAAGGTGTACAATTCATGTATTGGCATGGACTCGCTGCAGATCACGCCTATCTCGCAAGCCAACGCAAATCAGCGCTCGGATCGTGTTGGTTGTAGGTGACCTGGTATCTCCAGTGGTGCTCGAATGGCTGTCACTACTCGTGGTGTACTCGGCACTTTGTTCACTCCAAGTCGATGTGCAAGGCGTGCGAAGTACGCAACCAGTTAGTTGACATTTTGAAGGGATCGCTCAAACTCGAGTTGGAGAGCGCTGGCGCTAACTGGGACGCTATTCGTCAGTGTATTTGCTCTGCGTATTTCCACCAGGCCGCTCGCATCAAAAGCCTGGACGAGTACAACGACTTGCGTACGGGTATGCCTTGTCACCTGCATTCGACTAGCGCGCTCTACGGCATGGGATATACGCCGGACTATATCGTCTACCACGAGCTTGTGTTTACGTCAAAGGAGTATATGCAGTGCGTCACTGCCGTCGACCCCAAATGGCCGGCCGAGATGGGGCCCATGTTCTTTAGCTTGCGCGAGGCTGGTGCGAGTCGCAAGAAACACGCCGACTTGCACCAGGCTAAAATGGAATCAGAGTTCCAGCTGGCTCAGGAAGAAGAGGCTGCGAGGGCTGCCGCCGAGCGTCTGCGTGCTCAGAGCCGTAGTGCGTCTAGGTCGCAGATTGTCACGCCTGGCGGTGCCAACAGTATACCTCGATTCAAAACGCCTCGTCGGCGCACCAACTTGTAGTACTTGCAATATGATATAACACATGTGTAAGTGCAAATAAAAAATATCATGTTTATCTTGTCTAATTGTCTTTTATACAGAGCTATTTTGTCAAGGGCCCATCAAAAGTCTATCTTTTCTCGTGCGGAAACATTACCTACTCATTTTAAAAATACCAAAAGAAAGGGAATCAACTAGCGACACCCTGCCTATTCAATTACATATTGATATATAAATAATTGTCAATTACACGTAACATGTACAACTATACTTTTACGGTTGTTTATGTAAAAAGTACACATAGGCCAAACCCACATAGGGAGAGGAAGCTGTGAATAGCCGGCCTTGTTTGCCTTATTCACTACAATTGGCAGACAGCTGTGGGCGATGACAATGATGTTGCTAATGTATCCAGAACTATGCCTATCAGGGTGTAAACATGTGTCGCAGTTTTATAGAATATTTTATTGCTGAGCTTGAAAGGCATACGTTTGACGTACACAAGTATTCCCTACATCTATCATAAATAATTAAATCAAAAGACGCCACCATTGCTTGCTTTAGCTGCAAGCCTCTTTTTTTGCTATCCTAATTTGGCGGTCGCGGTGGGCTTGGCAACAGATGCCATTGTCTTGTACCCCAACATCCTGGCCCTTTTTTTTGTTGTCCATGTGGGCTTTGCTAGCAAAGGTTGTCACCACAGCATACTCCTTGGCTGCCGAGTACATACAGCGCCTATCCTCCTCTCTTTCTTTCTCCTCTCCTTTTTGACAACTGTATCCTTCTTTTTCATCTTCAAATATTCCCCCCTTTGCCATTAGCATATCCAAACGCTTTATAGTATTTTATTCCTTTTATTCCATCAGTGTATCCCTTTTAGCCCTCTTTTCATTTTTCCGCCATCGGTGCTTTTTTCAAAGGCATTTTTTTATAACATGGACAATACTTCACTTATTACCTTTGTGGAGCATGCTTACTGGCTTGTTGACCAAGGTCCCGAGTCTAGTGGAATTACATTTGAGGAGGCGCAGCGCGCCCTGTTGAAGCTCGACAGAATAGCCCACGACCTGTACGGCATGACTAAAATGGTTACAGATTTGCGCCCATGCTTGACAGACCTGGTGGCACTAATGGCAAATATACCCACCTTCCGCACAGCTGCCAACGCCCCTGCCCCTCCACCTGCAGTTGCCTCAGCTCTTGTCGCAGCTCCTGTCACAACTAGTCCGACGATCGCTCATGACCCAGAGACTCACATCGCTTCTCCAGTCGCACCACGCCCCGCCTCATCTCTAGTCACACCACGCCCCGTCGCATCCCAAGTTGCGGCCACTACCTTGGATCCTACCAAGGCTTCCGACACTCCGCCTCTTACTTGCGCCCGGGAATCAAGGGAGGCAAATAGGGATACTCCGATGAGACCACCTCCTGCTGGTCTGCTTGCCGCGACTCAATTCATTCGGCCTATTGCCGTTCGGCCCTGCCCCTCCATACCAGTGGACAAGGAAAGGGGTATGGGCGGCGAGGCACAGGCAGGTCTGCCACCTCAAAAGCGCCATCGGGCTGGTACCCAGGATGACAACGCACAGTCGCCAGCTAGCTCGGAAGGCAAGCTCAACTCAGACCCAGGGGCATTGCTCAACTTGCGGATGTCGCCATCGTTCACTGGGTCAATGATTCGCGACAACTCCGATGAGGAGATCACTTGTATACGTCTCGCCAGGGCTCTCGGGCAGTACTCATCCATACCATTGGGCTTGTTGCCCATGGTGTACCGTCTATTCTATGGCTGTGAACTTGTGCCTCGTGGAGCCGACACTCACGACTTCCTCTTACGCCTAACCGAGTTAGAGGGCTTTGAGTATTGGTACATTCCGTTAGAGGGAACAGGCTTGGACGGGTCTTCTGGTCTGGAGATTTTGCGGCGCGACGGTCCTGCACTCGAAACAATGCACCATGATCTCAGACAACTACTTGCAAAGGAGCAAGGGATGACAGTGGTCGCCCCTAAGCTGTTGAGCTTTTTGTGCACATTGTGTTGCATGCGAGCTGGCCTGTTGACAGGGCCTATCCTGAGCGAATTGTTTGAGAGGGCGACTGGTCAGAGCTTAAGCTCCCTAAACGTGGTAACGGAGCGCGGAATTCATCGATATACAAACGACCAATTGGCTGAGATGCTAAAGAAATGGCTAAAGGAACTATGCGCATTCATCTCTAATGAAGGTCGTGCGCAGTACCTACTTGATGGGGCCACGACCTGCAGTGATGCGTATAGAGCCAGTCGTCGTAAAAACAGGACTGACGGAGCTGGCCTTGACCAACGATACGTAATCGCTCAGGAGATGCTTGCCTCTAACGAGCATAACAGCCAACTGGTTCTGGGGATTTCGTCTTCTTCCTTGGAATGGCTCTACATGGGTCTGCCATTCTTGGCGGAAAAACTCGTTGACATGTCCACACTAAGATACTTGAAGAGTTTGTCGGACAGTCTCTATAGCGATCAAAGGTAGAATTTATTCTATCGTCAAGCATTATTACTACTTTAGTTCAATAAAATAACCCGAAATATATGTCGTAATTGATTGGAAATGACATTCGGCAAATATGAAAGGGAGTGGACGCTCTTGGTTTTCGTAAAAGCAAAAGTAAAATCTTGAAAGATGTGTAGTGTGAGCGTCGATTTCCACTGGATAAACATGGCCTCACCAGAGTGCTCAATGCCATCTAGGGATAATTCTGCGTGAGCGCGGAAATCTCCCAAACCGCCAGCCCAAGTAGAGCGTCTGCGTTTGGCAATTTGCTTCTCCAGGAGCCAAAACCCCCTGGCGACCATCATATGGTCGACCTGAAAAGCGGGATCAGCTCAATCTAAACGTAAGGCTTGTAGAAAGTGCGAGACCTGCTGCCAGAAATCATGGACATAGGAACAAAACAAAAAGTAGTTCATGATATTCCCGCATGCTGGCTCCTCGGCTTTGTCACTTGCGTTTTCGGATTGAGTAATAGCACTACAGTACTTGCAAACGAGGCTCGAGGTCGGGAATGAAGTGTGACGGTTTCGCGGCCGTTGGGACCGCAATATTTTGATTCCGTCAATTGCGTTTAAATACTCTGTCGGGTGATGCTATTTGCTGCACGCTGCTGGAGCTGCTGGGGTTTAGTTCGTATTGGCCAAAATTCGCGACTTCGTAGCTAGTTGTTGCTTAGGCGCCCGTTCTACTTTACTCTCCTTGCGTGGGTTCGAACCTTGTGTCCTTTTTATTATTTAAAACTATTTTATTCTATTTAATTTTTTTTGTCCATCACATGCAGTTCTACTTCTCTCTTTTGCTTTCACTCGAATTATTCTATTTTTTTTTTGTCTAATTTGAAATTTCTTTCACCTAGTACTTTGCTGTTGTCGGCACTAACGACCCGCCGTTATGAGACTGAATAGTGAATACAACTAGTAGCTAAACTAGTTTATAGTACGCGCCACACTGGACCTCGTTGACGACACTCTGTTTACGAGCACTCTGGCCAGGAAGATATAGAGGCATGTTGTGAGACCCTGCGTGAGCAGCGAGCTGCCATTGACGAGGCAAAGCCGCTCAGCGTGCTCCCCATCTACTCGCAGCTGCCGGCTGACTTGCAAGCCAAGATCTTTGAGCCTGCGCCGACACGCAAGGTAGTAGTCGCTACCAATATCGCCGAGACGTCGCTGACTGTTGATGGCGTCAAGTATGTGGTCGACTGTGGCTACTACAAGCTTAAGGTGTACAATTCATGTATTGGCATGGACTCGCTGCAGATCACGCCCATCTCGCAAGCCAGCGCAAATCAGCGCTCGGGTCGTGCTGGCCGTACGGGTCCTGGTATATCCAGTGGTGCTCGAATGGATGTCACTACTCGTGGTGTACTCGGCACTTTGTTCACTCCAAGTCGATGTGCAAGGCGTGCGAAGTACGCAACCAGTTAGTTGGCATTTTGAAGGGATCGCTCAAACTCGAGTTGGAGAGCGCTGGCGCTAACTGGGACGCTATTCATCAGCGTATTTGCTCTGCGTATTTCCACCAGGCCGCTCGCGTCAAAAGCCTGGGCGAGTACAACGACTTGCGTACGGGTATGCCTTGTCACCTGTATTCGACTAGCGCGCTCTACGGCATGGGATATACGCCGGACTATATCGTCTACCACAAGCTTGTGTTTACGTCAAAGGAGTATATGCAGTGCGTCACTGCCGTCGACCCCAAATGGCCGGCCGAGATGGGGCCCATGTTCTTTAGCTTGCGCGAGGCTGGTGCGAGTCGCAAGAAACACGCCGACTTGCACCAGGCTAAAATGGAATCAGAGTTCCAGCTGGCTCAGGAAGAAGAGGCTGCGAGGGCTGCTACCGAGCGTCTGTGTGCTCAGAGCCGAAGCGCGTCTAGGTCGCAGATTGTCACGCCTGGCGGTGCCAACAGTTTACCTCGATTCAAAACTCCTCGTCGGCGCACCAACTTGTAATACTTACAATGTGTCAGAGCACATGTGTAGATAAAAGCAAATGAATAGTAAATTTATTGGATATGAAGTAAGCGTATACTAAGAAAAGAAACCCAGTGCTTGCTAGGTGAGTGTTGTTTGGGAAGTGCCGCTGAATTCGCCAGCAGCTTCATATATCCTCTACTAGACTGGTGTTAGTAGTTGGTCAGTTCATCAATTCCATTAGACTAGGAATTACTAACCAGTGGCGCTTACTTTGAAATCATAATTGAGATAGAATACCTGTTTTTGCCATCTTTCCCAGAGTCAGTAATACAGAACTCCACTACAATGCCATTTTTAGCGGTGATTTTATGAGTCGTACCATATTTACCCTCATACTCTGTAAAATCGACATCGGTGTTTGTATTATATTTAACCACTGCCTTTGCCTCCTTAATGACATCGGGTAGAGTACTGCCTTCAACAATGCTCATTAGTGCGTGGGTGAGAGAGCTATCCATATTCGAGAATTCTGATGCTTGCAAGTGTCGAGTGAGTGCTGCTAGATATAAGATGGAAGAGTGTGTAGTGAATGGAGAAAGAAAATTGAAAAAAGTGGGCGCTGCTCCAGCACTCCTTTTTATACCAAAAAAAGGCGCTAGCCAAAAAAGTGAGAGTAGAGCAAATCTGCACTGCCAAAAGTTTTGCAGTTTGGCTGCTTGGCTGTTCATCCACAAAACACACACCTGCAGCCAATTAGATGTCGAGCTCACTCTCATGCTTTCCAATCTTCTCTAAGTCTCAGTTGTCGTCCTCTTAGTAGAAAAGAATCGAACCAAGCTGGAATACCCTGGGCAATGAATCCTGCACAAAGGCAGCCAAAGAAAGTCAAAGAAAGACACCCCAACTTGCTTTTGATGCTTTAACATGCCTTTAAAAATAAATTGGGGATGTCAATGCTAAGGCATCCTTCCCAAAGGCAAGAGAGACAC
>JANBQS010000257.1:0-24173 GCA_027577415.1 Coemansia sp. RSA 922 | reverse complement strand
CAACGTTCTACTGCGGCTAAGCCGCAGACCCTTGCCCAATTCGCCGATCCAGTGATCTTGACTAATTCTGCGTGACAGTGTAACTGCATCATTGCAAGATATAGTCTGGTGTGTACAATTTTTTTCTAGAAGCACAGCAACGTATGGATGCAAGTTCTTAAACTGACCAATGAAAGATTCTCTTGACCGTAAGCACTGCTGCATAGGGGCTAGAGCATTGGAGTCGACTCGGGTGGCCAGTCTGTCGTCCCATCTGACATTTTGCAGCTTTGCTAAATGTTACATACTCATCATGTCCCCCCTGAAGACCCTTTTCAACATTAATTTCTGGTATTTTCTCATATAATGCTACCATTTTGTCATTGTACTGCAAATAGCTGGAGTGGTCATTATCTACAGTGCAAAACCTGATTATCTCATCTTTCCCATTTAGCGGGTCCTCGGCAAAAGACTTGGTTTTGTCCGTACGGTGCACCCACACAATATCGACACAAGGTTTGTCAATTTCCAAAGCCCACTTGAGCATATCGCCTGCTCGAGATTCCTTATCCCCATATATAGCCACTACAAAATGGTAGTATGTCCAGGCTGATAAAATACTTTGCAAAAGTGTCCTACTTGTAGATTCTACATTTACCTCCGTGAATTCGGGCATCTAGGTATTTAGAAAGGTTATGAAATAATATTCAAAAAGGTGATAAATAGTATTTGAATAAGGTGTGTAACAATAAAGAAAAGAAAAGGGATGTGCTTGAGTGGGTAGGAATGGACGCCTTTTATGTGTCTCTTCGGTTACTCCAACAAAGCTTGCTGAGAGAGATTTCTGTCCACCAAAAACGCTATATTTCGCAAAAATTACCTATACAATAATATTCAGAAACACTATTCAGAAAATTGTGTATGCTTGATTGCCTTTAAACAATGAGCAGCCAAAGCAGAGCGTAATAGAGCTAAAAATTGATGCCAGAAATTGCAGAAAAGGTGCTCAGTTAGCTTTTGCAGCGACCAAAAAAGGTGCACTAAGCAAGAGCCACTTGGATACAAGAAGGGATTTCAAAAAATCCATCCATGCGACTGTAATGTGGTGGAAGCATAGAGAGTAGTGAAGTATTCTTCATTTACAAACGTATGGAAATAAGAAAGTCAAATCTGCATCCAACTTACGGCATGGTGCTGTTTATATAGCCTTGTGGCTGATTTCTTCCCCAGCCATATAGGAGGAACCTGACAGGCGTAACATTACTGTGTCGTTTAGGTAGGTGCAAGGCTTTATTGAGCACTTTTTCATGTCGGCAACAGCGCAGCATATTCAGAGTGGGTAACTTGGAAATGGTTACTAGCTTCTCAGATATTTCAAAAGGGATTCCTCTACATGGGCTGTTGGGCTAATTGCATGCATCGTTCAACTTCTCCACAGTACGCATAACAAAACAACACAATAGATATGGTATGTTTACGTCAGTGTTTTGTATAGATATATATTACCCAGCGTTTAATGACACCCTATCAGCATTGTAGAGCCAATTAAATAATCAAGTTATTTGTTCACCCTTTAAAGTCTCTCGAGTTTCAAAGGACACCCTTGCCTTTGAGGCGCAAATCAGTCACTATCGGCTGATTTGCTGTAAGTCAGCGCCACTAGAGAAACCCCAGAAATAGGTTTTCTCCAATAAATCTAGACCAGCGAGGGCAACCCACCTTTTCCCCCTTCTACCTTCCTCCAATTTTTTTCTTCTAATTTTCCCAACTATCAACTTTAAATTTTCTATTAACAGCCATGGCAGGTAGTCTTACTTTCAAGGACATGACTTTTATAAGCCTATGTAACGAAAAACACAAAGTTCGATTGAAGATTAATTCCACGACGACTGCCAAGGAAGCAGGTGAGATTATTAATATCCTCCGTCAAGATAGAATGCCAGAAGAGCATGTAAAACTGTATCATTCCAACTCAAACACTGAAGCTGAGAAGCCTCTTGACGGCAAAACTATGATTCTAAGGCCAGAAAATATATTGACAGTGATGTATTACAAAGTTGTGAGCAAGGTGTGTAATATGGAGGTTTAACGTTGGCATTGTCACCACAGCTATTCTCTTAGTTTTATTTATTTTTTGGCTTTTATTAGACTATAGTGCTGATTTATCCCCAATAGGGGATGTTCAATATATAAGCTACTCTAACATTAAATGCTAGTTCAAGCTACTGCATAGTACGACGTATCAACGGCCAAGCTCTGTAAAAGTCCGAGTCCAATGAGCACTTCAAATGAACTAGGTCTCGGATTGGCTCTAGATCCAAATAAATGAGCATATAATCGTTTCTATCCGAGATCACAGTACGCCTCTCGACGATATCAAAGAGCTGCTGGACTAGATCTAAGGTATGGACATTGCTGTATTGGTGCAGTATCTCGGGTTCATCGTGGAAATCCACATCGATTTTGCTGACCGCAGGCACCATTTGTTTGATCCACTGAACAAGCGCTATTATGTTAGCGGCAGTATCTGGAGGGTAGACATAGCGGGTTTTTTGGCACGCCGTTATTGCGACACTCTGCCTCCCAGATAGAGGGGTCCTCTAATTCCCAGTCATTACCGTTCTCTACTTCCCAGCCGCCATTGTCACCCTCGAATGCCCAGTTATTGTCATGTGCAGGCTCCTGGTTGTGCACTGGCTCCCGGTCGTTTTCAAGTACTGGCTCAGGGTCGTTGTCTAGCTCTGGCTCCTGGTCATAATAACCCTCTTCATTGCAGGCAAGCCCAATATAAAGTTTACGAACCAAAGGGAAAGAGCATGTTCCATAGGGCGCATCAGACAGAAGCTGTAGCGCTTTTCCGGTGTATACAGATTTTACATCCAACTTGAACAGAAGCTCCTTGGCCAAAGGATGCGTAGGATAGCCAAGCTTATCGAAGCGTGTCGGCCATGAACAGAGCAAGGCCTCAGCTCTGTCTCGATTGTTCTCCAAGGTTAGTTCGTACACTCTGGAGAAGCGTTTGCGTACAAAGGCGCGGAAGTTGTGGCACACCCAGAGCAGCGGCATCTGAAGTATCTTGTATTCGTCCGAGTCTGTAGTGACACCATCAAACCACAGGCGACAGCTATGAGCAATATGGTCGACTATCAGCTTGACGACGTGGGGCGGGAGAAGCTGAAATGCCGATAGATTATCCATTGACGTAGACCGTTATAAAGGCAGGAAAATAGATGAGTTAAATAACGTAAATAAATCGTGAAAGTAAAGAAAGAGAGAAAGAGAGAAGAGGGGTTGGGCGACAAAGTCGAATTGCTATGCAAATCCTAAGTGACAAAAGTATTGGGCTGGTTGGATCGCCTCAAAGCCGCAATATTATTATTTTGTTGAATTTATTCAGTGCTCAGTCTTTTTTCTTTCGTCCCACCCATGAAACAACAGGCGACGCAAGCGAGGCGCATATGGTTTGAAGTAATCCGAACCGATATCTTTTTCCATCCGCTTCATAAACATTTTGCGCTGGGAGATAAGCGGGGCGGCGTAGTCAAAATTGGGGCATGCCAGCGCCAGCAACAATACACAGGTTGCTAATTCTGAGCAAATGTTGGCATAGCCAATGTTGAGATGCCAACAACGGAATCTTCTGCCCATCGGCGCATAATTCGAGATGACGTGTTCGGGAAGAGTGTCTGGTGTGACGCCGTCAGGCATTGGTCCAAGGCTGGGCACTGAAGTTTGTAGATCCGACAGAAGCGGGAGCGACTTTATCACGTTGGTGACGTCCCCAAACTGCGGGCGCAAACTGGGTAGCAACAAGACCCGAATGCTAGAGTGGCTACCAAACGACGAGAGAATGTGTGGCAGATCTTGTTGAAGATCATATTTAGCGTATTCCCGCACAGCTGCTCCTGGCCCAATGCTGTATAGAAACTGCATTGCCTCGGCGAGTGATGAAAACAACTCTGACGTAAATTTGTTAGAGTACCAAAGCTTGACTCTTTGTAGCTTTGGATGGCTGCCTGGCACAAACACCTTGTACTTTCGAAGTATGGAGACACTCAAGGAGTCCAATGGCATATCCAATACCTTGAGGGTAGCCGCATTGCCCCTGAAAAAGATATCGTCGTCAAACGAGCAGTCAAGGTTGATATGCAGCTGCCGAAGAAAGGGGAATGGTGCCGCGTCACGAAAGGCAGGTCGCCTTGGTTCTTCAACCTCTGAAGCCGACCACAGCTTTAGCGTCAGTAAGCGCGGATACTCTACGTGGTTGCCACCCGCGTCCTGGACAAGGCCCAAAATGTCAATGTCATGCTCACACTCGAGAACCAGAGACTGCAATATCAGTGCATTCTTCCGAGCTAGTTGCACAAACTGGTAGGCATCGCCAATGCGGGAATTGGACATGTAGCTGACATGTGTTAGGTTGCAGATCATATCCAATTGCAGCCTCATTGTGTCCGTAGCATCAAAGGCGTAGTTATACTCGATGCAACAAGCAGGCTGGTAGAGTCGAGAGGCTAGGTGGCCTACGTATTGACTGGCTAAACTGGGCACATCGTTATGGTATGCGGGATCAAAGCTAATCTCGCCGACCAAGGGCGCCATCTGCTTGACACGCTCGACGAATGCACCAATATTAGCCTCAACTAGCAACGGGTCAACATCAATGTCCTCGTCCGTCCCATCTATTGCATCATAGAGAAAATAGAATGCGATCCTGTGAGCCAGCGGAAATGAGCAACCGTCGTAGGGCGCACGAGATATCGCCTTTAATGCCTCACCTGAATACAAAATTCGCTCCTCCAGATAAACAGTTATGTCCTTGGCCAAGTGGTACGTAGGATAGCCAAGGTGGGTAAGAATACGGTAATACTCATCTGCATGGCGATCTGGCAAGTGAATTTTGTTGATATAGGCGAGTGGCATGCCAGAGAGGTTTAGCTCAAAGTTGTTGCAGTAGCGCGAGTAAGCGACAGTACGAAGGTTGTGGCAGACCCACAGCAACGGCTTTAACAACGTCCTGTACTCGTGCGAGTTGACACGGACGCCATCATATACCATGCGGCTGCTTCCAGTGACATGATTGACAATCAGCCTAACGATGTGTAGTGGGAATAATTGCAAGGGCGAAAGTGTAGACATTGTTGTTGAATTGTAAAAAAATAATAAGCAAGGAGAAGGCGAAAAAGAAAGAGTGCTGCGGGTTTTCTGTCAAAAACGCCCAACCAGAAATAAATGCAGCCTGATCAGACAGATGGATCAACGTTATACTGACAAACCGGTTTGGAGGGAAGATTTGTGTTAACAGTAAACAATCCACACCTTTCCTTCACTTCTTTTGTTTATTTGCTTATTCTTCTAAACTTGTGCTCTTTTTTCAGGTACTTATAATTTATTTTATTTTAGCATCGCATCACTATCGACTGGCTATAGCTACCAATGACTAAGCGCAAGGCGAGCAGCAGGGCCCGTTCGAGCGCCCTTGAGAATGTAGGGCATGATAGCAGTACGCCCAGGTCAACACGGTCAGGAACCTCAGGGGCAAACAGCTTCACGTCGTCCGATCAAATTATGACTGAGATGCACAAGGAAGCAAACGCCTGCTACGAACAGTGTCTTGAGAAGGATCAAGACTCTATTATGAGCTTGGCTCGGCCACTGGACCATGGGCGACTAGTACTCGCTCAAGAGATAATTAAAGATGCTGCACAATTCATGGAGTCGTATCTCGATACTGCGCCTTCTAGTTTAGCACAATCTGCTGATGAAATGGGCGACACTGGCGAACCATGCCCAGACTCGCCCATGCAGCAGTCCAGTATTTTGACCGACCCCGGTTCATCGACTCAGAGGGCTGGGGATATTGTAGACAACCGCACCCTACTTAAAGAAAAGCTGGACAGAGCGAGAGAATGGATACTCTGGCGGTCGATTAACAACGAGAAAGCCATGTATGGTTCTATCGGGGCGTTCATCGAGTACGTAGCGCTCATAGTACAGAAGAAGCTGACTTCTTTGGCTGACTCTAGTTCAGATAATGGCCTTGGGCGCCGCCTTGTGCTTCCCTCTACGAAATTTGACTACAACTCCTCTGACACTGACGACACTATGCGCATTGGCGTGGGGCTGGCTAGAGCAAAGGCAGACGATCCAATCGATAATAACTGTAGACGAGTTTCATACTACGAGGCGTTTGCCGTGCTGGAGGCCAAGCGCAAGGGCGACGATGATGGCTTTAAAGATGCGTTTAAGCGTCTCTATATGAACGCACGAGAGATGTACCAACAGAAGCACAACCTGCGCTTTGCCTGGGGCGTTACTATCAGCGGTAGGCTTGTACGGGTGTGCCATTTCGGCCACGACAGGGCTATTTCCTCTTGTCATATGGACGTTTCCACGCCCAAGGGTCGGCGTTCGTTTATCGAGGTACTCGTCAATTGGTCGTTCTGCGAGGAGTCTCAGCTCGGCCGTGACCCGACTATGGAGTACTTGCACGACCTAAGATGCTGGCAGATTGCGTGTCCTAGTGAGAAAGGCTGTATGGGCGAGGGCGCAGATGTAAAGTACTACTACTTCTCGACTTTCAAATGCCAGGCTGAGCGGGTGTTTGGCCGCCATACACGTTGCTTCCTCGCCACCGACATCATGCCCACAGCGGTTGTCTCGACTACGAATCCGTTAGTCCCAACTGTGGTCATTAAGGACTCCTGGGCGTTTTCCAAGCGCAACGCCTCCGACTATGCTTGCGACGAGGTCAGATCTCTCAACAGGATTAAGGAAGGGCTTTCTGCGCAGGCGGTCGCCAAAGATATTATTTTCCCAAAGACTGAGACGGGTGGGCGAGTTTCGTTCCAGCGCAATGGCAAGTGGGTCGAGGATAATACAGATACGATGTATGGACAAGGCAAATTGGCTGAGGATGACGCTGATACTGTGCATGGGCTAGGCGAAGCGCGCAGCGACGATGACCCTCTTTTCCGTGCTCACCGCCGTATTGTCATGAGCCCCATCGGCGAATCGTTGTGCTCCACAAAGTCGGTCGCAGAGTTTGTCACTGTTGTTTGTGATGCGATGCGCTGCCACAGTGCATTTGTAAACGATTGCAACATTCTGCACCGCGATATCTCGGACAACAACATCCTTGTAGTGCGGAGTGAGGGAATCGCTCGCGGGATGCTCATCGATTTTGACTACGCAATAGACTTGGAGCAAAAGGAGCGGGGCAATCTTCACAAGGTGACCGGGACTTTACCTTACATGAGCATCAATAACCTAAGCGAGTCAGACGTCGAGCGCACGAGCCTTGATGACTGGGAGTCAATGTTGTGCCTGATTTGTTGGTTCGCGACACTTGGAACTATCAGTGGTAACTATCTTGATGATGCGGAACTCGCCAGACTCCCTATTAGAAGATGGCGACACGACTCTACCAACGGCATGATTACGGCCAAAATGTCTGCCTTTAGCAGCCCCGAATCGTTCATGAGCACCATCGCCAATCACTTTAAGCCGGAAGGCGACAATGGCGAAGAAAGTGATCTGCTTAAGAACCTTGCATTTGTGCTCCGCGAGTACCTATTCCAAAACCCCGATCTTACTCTCGACTTCCACGGAACATTTGAAAAGAGGAAGCATGTCGAGCCAGAGCGCCGTGAACTTCCCAACAAGAAGGAACTTAAGGCATACGAGCTCTATTATATTTTAAGCAAAATATTTCCTATGGTTAATCCATTCAAGGAGCGCGCCGAGAAATGGAAGGAAATTTCGAAACAACTGCTTGCCTTCACGAACGTCTTTTGGGAAAAGGCGATGGATCTTCAAAAGGAGGCAAATGAAGCGAACGGTAACACCGCAATTGACAATATCCATTAGTAAAAAGTGTATTTCAGTAGTTATTATGTTAAACATGTCTGCAAATTTGTCCTACCAACTGATATGATAGCCCATTTCGCAATCATCCTCGCTAATTGTTCACGCCATCAAGAGAGAAACAGCAGCGCTGGGCATTACTAGAACAAAACCTCATAATTTAATTAAAGTGTACTTTTCATAGAAAAGTTTGGAAGCCAGATTTAGCTCCAGAGCGCTCAAGCCACAGCTCCTCCGACAATGTTTGTGTTACGCGCGTCGTAGGACAGCGCGCCGGCCCACGTGCTCAGTACAACGGCCTACATAACGACACTACACGTCTGCCAGATGTCCCGGACTCCCAACGCCCAAATGTCCCGTCGCCAATAGGGGATCGCCAGCCTACAATGAGGCTCGACTCGGCGACACTAAGGGTAGCGGGAAAGGCGTACTTTCATTTATGGAAATGGGCCATGAAAAAGGCTATATAAACATTAGCCCGTCAGCATCCAGAGGTAGATTATTGTTCTCACTTTTATATACGCCAATATCTATTTTATTCTATACGCTCACTAAGTAACAGCTGAAATGTGTGAAAAGTCGATTTACGAACAAAGCACGTTTCCACGCCACTTTTTTTTACTGAGACTAGCCTAATCCGGAGTTACTGGCTGCGCAAAACTACGAGTCGAGAAACAATTTTTTTCCTCCAACGTCTGGTAATATAAATAAAGGTGCCTTCGCTGTCCCGAACCGCAGAACCATGTCCAAACCCATCCTCGCCTACTTTTATCTTTATTCCTATGGTTTCTCTGACTGTACAAACGGCATTACTTTGCGCAATGGTGAACATCGTCACGTCATCGACTGTATACGGCGATTTTAGTCTTTGCGAGTACAACAACCACGACAGCGACCTACCAATGTGGTCACCAGTTACTACATACGCGGTGGATACAAGTCCTCAGGTCCAGTTTGCGAACCAAAACACGAGAAAGCGCTCCTACATACCAAAATTGTTCTAGGAAAAAAGGAAATCAGTCAAGAATGGCGATAGGATACCCGCTGGATTTGCCGCTGGGCCTTCTTTGTCTACTACAGCAGAAGAGGCAGACACCAAAACTGAGGTGCACAGCATATCTGAATCATGTCCGTGGCTGCGTAGCTTTTCTTTTTCACGTTGCTTTCTGGAATTAACGGGATTATCGTCCTTTGCAAATACTAGATTGGAAGGTTCTCCGTGCTGATTTTCCTGGCTATTAGGAACTCTGGCATCGACGCTAATTACAAAGATTGACAAGACTATCCCCACTTTGCTGCGCTGACGGAGGTATAAAGCTGTCTGCGCAGCTGGAGCTGGAAAGGACAGAATATCCCTCTCCTCTTCTGTCGCTATACCCCTTTTCCACAACTCCCAGCTCCCATTCCTCTTTTTTTTCGATCATGAAGTTGTCAAGCCACGTTCTTGTCTGCGCGCTTGCTGCCACTACCGCCGTTGCCGCTCCAGCATTTGCACCAGGGCACCGCGCATTTGGAAATCTGCTGAACCCCGGTGGCAACAATGGCGGTAATATTGTCGGCGTGTCACTTACAGTGACCAACCGGGATGACGCCAACGGGATCAAAAGTAATGGCGAACAAGCACTTAGCGCATTGATTGCTGGCAAGATAGACAACTACTACAGCTATGTCGGCAACGCGGCCTCGATTATGGACAAGTACATGGCCGACTCTGAAGTGGCCAGTTTTGCCTCGGAGATTATTCCACTGCTTAAGTTCCCGAGCCCCGATCCCGAACTCCAGAAAGTGAACGAGTCGATTTTGGCAAGACTTGAGGACCCCGCTGTTCAGAAAAACTTTGCTAGCGTGATGGAAGCCCTTGGCGACTACGCCGATTACTATGCCAATTATGTAAAGTCTGAAATTGGCGTTGACATTTACAGTGCAATGGTGGCTAACTTTCCATCGGAAATAATCAAGTTTGGCGACGACGATGCCCCGCAAACCCCTACCGCGTCATCGAGCACTACCTCAAAGCCCTCTTCGACCCCTGCTGCACCTAGCTCCTCTGTGTCCACCAGACCCTCCTCGATCCCTGCCGCCTCCAGCTCATCGGATGACTCTAGCCCCTCTGACTCCTCCAGCCCCTCCTCGCCCTCGTCTTCGCCTTCGTCGGACTCAAAGACCAACAGTGCTGGTTCCATTGGCGTGGCATCTCTTAGCAAGATTGCCCTGGGTGTTGCTGTTGGCGCACTTGTCGCTCTCTTCTAGAACACACTAGTTGTTTGCAAAAAAAAAAAATTTATTAGCAAAAGCAGATATAGAGATTCGTTGGAAATCTCGACACTTTCTCTTCCCTTCTCCTTTTTCCTTTCTTTCTCATCTACGCTAGACTACGCTGTTACGATGCTTTTTCGCTCTATTGTTGCGCTAGTCGCGAGTGCTGCTGTCGCCTCTGCATTTGACCCTCTGCCAACCAATATTGGTTATCTTCTAAACCAAGTAGCCTTATTCATAAACTCGCAGTACCGTCCCCAAATTATAGATGCTGCCCAGTTGCTTGAATCCGGATACGGGCTTCCCAACCAACAAGTCCAAGACGAAAAGATTGTGTCCTCGCTACTGTCAGCGCTTAGTAGCCAGAACGAGCCCTCGCGGGCTACTGCTAATGCTGGAGTGATACCACCGCTTCTAGCACTTGCTGGTATACCAATCGAAGAGGATAGCGTTATAGCATCTGCGATGTCGGAACTGAAGAACCCGGCAGTTAAGACGCAGATAGCCGATATCGTTGAAGAGATGATCGAGTTTGTAGCTTATATGGACACAAAATCTCCACATATGTTTGGCTCGAGGACTAATGGACCTACGCCAACCAGTAGTAGCACCAAAACTCACCCTATTTTTGAAAATACTCTCAATCTTCGGTCCTCATCGATATCTCCACGCTCGAGCGCTACATCCACAACCGATCAGTCCTCGGATGAGTCGTCATCTTCGTATGAATCGTCGTCGTCAAAGACTAATGCCGCTCAATCCATGAAGCCTCTGCTTGGGTACTTGTCGATGGGCATGGCTGCTGGTGTTGTTGCCTCTTTCTTCTAAATCCCCTTTTTTTGCGTTATGCTTCGATTTGGTCATTCGTTTTTTTTTTTCTTTGTGGCACCGGTTTGGGCGATCCTACGATCTGGACCGCTACAAAGAAGCCAATAAATGAAGCTGCGCAAATTTCCGAGTTCCGCTTTTCTAACCTGTTTTTTTATTTTGCAATTTGCAAAAAACAAAACAAGTCGTGTCGATAACTCCTTCTCTTTTCTCTTCTTCCATCTATTTTCTCCTTTTTCCCTTTCCCACTCTACTACGTTACGCTAATACAAATGCTCTTCCGCTCTATTGTCGCACTCGCTGCTGGCGCCGCCGCCGTCTCTGCGCTTGGCCCTCTGCCAACCGAAATTGGTTACCTTGTCAACCAGGTAGCCGAGTTGATGCAAGACACACCGTATTACCCTCAGCTCTCTCAGGCCGCGCAGTCGCTTATATCCGGATACAAACTTCCCGGACAACAAGCGCAAGACGAAAAGATCGTATCATCTCTATTGTCAGCCCTCAGCAGCCAAAACGTGCCCTCGCAGGCCACCAGTATTGCTGGATCGGTGATCTCGGTATTGCAGGGCGAGGGTGATAGCTCATCGGACAAATTGAATAGCCTTGTATCGTCTGTGGTATTAGAGTTGAGGAACCCGGCGGTCAATACGCAGATTGCTAGTATTGTTGATAAGCTGGTAGGATTGCTGGAGCAGGCTCGTATTGTGGCTCCTGAGATGTTTGAGGATAGTCCTAGTGAACCCACGCCAACTAGCACTCGTGCTAGCACTAGCTCCAAGAATACTAGCACTAAGAGTACTCGTACTGATACGAGCGCCAGTAGCCCGACTTCCAAGAGCTCCTCTTCTCCCTTGAGCTCGAACGGTACGTCCAAAGACAGCCAGGCTTCTCCCTCTTCTGAATCCTCGTCTGAGTCGACTTCTGAATCGACTTCTTCAAAGACCAATGGAGCTCAATCCATGAAGCCTCTGTTTGGGTACCTGTCAATGGGTGTTGCCGCTGGTGTTGTTGCCTCGTTCTTTTAAATATTTTGAAATATACTTTATATTTTGACTTTTTTTTGGACAAAAATCAACGAGATAAAAACCGTTTAAAGACTTTTAAATGTGAGATGAAACAACGCTATTAGGCACGAAAACAGTCGCTAGGACTGTGCTAGTAGCCGATGCTATGATAGTGATAGTTGAGGTTCTGGTCGTAGTAGGCGATGGCGTGGTAACAATAGAAGATTTAGGGGTAGTAGCAAAGTATCCAGTCATAGTCGGGATAGTGACACTGCTAGGCTCCACCGCCGCGTAAACCGATGGGCTAGCAACAGATGTCGCCACAGAGGTTGGCTCTACTGCCGAGGTAGATGGACTAGCGACTGATGTAGCAACGGAGGTAGGCTCGACTGCCGAGGAAGATGGAGGAGTAGCAATGGGAGTAGTTGAGGCGACAGCCGAGGTAGAAACCGCGGTGGACGATGGCTCAACAGCCGAAGTAGATGGAGTAGCAACGGGAGTAGTTGAAGCAACAGCTGTGGTAGATACCACAGTGGACGATGGCTCAACAGCCGAAGTAGAGGGAGTAACGACTGGAATAGTCGACGAAGTCGCTGGCGTGGTTAGCGTAACAACTGGAGGGGCACTTGTAGAAGATGGGGAAGCGGCTGCCGTAGAAGAGGCGACTGGAGACTCGGAAGAGACTGGTGGCGCAGGAGTAGTAGTCGTAGGCGTAACAACCGGTGGTGCAGGAGTAGTAGTAACTGGAACCTCAGAAGAGACCGACGGTGCCGGAGTAGTGCTAACTGGTGGTGTGACAACTGGTGGCACGGTAGAAACAGCAGTCGTAGAAGCAACTGGAGTGGTCGCCGAATGATCACAGCTGCTGCTGCTGCTTGGAGTGGTAACGGTAAGAGTGACGACTGGAGTGATGTGGATAGTCACGACATCAGTAGCGGCTCCGTCGGCTGGAGTAGTAAGAGATGCCGCGAAAACATCCGATATCAAGTCACCCAGAATCAGCGCATCAGCAGCACCGGCATCGGCTCCGACAACAGCCATATGCACCACAGAGCCAGCGTGCATGTTCTGAGGAGCGGCGTGGCTACCCTGGACATTGCGGGCATGGGGAGGAGCAGCGACGGCGGCATAGGCAAGTGCGGCCAATGCGTAGAAGGAGACGGTTGCCTTGATCATTGTAGTTGTTAGCGATGAGTGAGTGAGTGAGGTATGCAAAATGCGTAGTGATGATGATGATGTTTAAAAAAATATTTGCAAAATCCAACACGAACATTGAACTATTTATACGAGATTGTTACCATTGTTGTTCTATAGTTTTTTTGAATGTTCTTTTAGAACAAGAAATAAATGTAAAAAATCAGTATCTTGGAAACACGGGCCAGAGACAGTGTTTGATTCACCCGATAGTCAATCCATTTGTTTGGAAGCCAAAAAAAAAATATAGAGAGAGTATTTCTCCACTTTCTCTCCACACATAAACATTTTTTAAACTAGAATCCAATCTACAGGAGTGAAAACGAAAAAACACACGCGAGTGTGGAGGATATGTGTATAATTATTTGCGCCAGGTTGACGGGTTAAGAACACTGACCCAAGAGCCGTCTGAGTTCTTTGGAGTGAACTTTTGATTCCGTCTTTCTTTTTCAAAATCACGAACTTGAGTTTTGAACTCGCTCGTAACCAACACATCGACTCTACCCGCCCCAGTCCCGTCTCTTTGGTAGAGATCAACGACAATATAATTATAATCCCACGCGCTTTGCGTCTGCACGAGATCCAACTTGACTATTCCCAGGTACGGACCCTGCTTTTTCGAGTCCTCGATATAATACTGCATAACCAGACGCTGCCTACCCTGTGGATCCTCAAACTGACGATGAGATATGGCCCTTTGTCGCTGCCTCTGACTATGCGATGGCTCTCCGAACCCAGTGATAGATGTGCCAAACAGTTCTTTGATCTGGGGGTTCGCCCGTATCAGATCGAGACTTTGGTTGTAGACGCGCGTAGTTCCATGTTCAGCAAATAGGTTGTCGTAGAGCGTGTACATTATGTACCCAAAGAGCGTGGCAACGCTGCCGATTAGGAGCACGTTGCCAGCTGTGCCAGCGAGCTCGGCGGCTGCTCTGCCTTTACTGGGCGTTGAGTAGTGACGAACACTGTGGCGCTGCGGGCAGACCCTGCGAGAGAGTAATGCTGGTGTGCAGCGGCGAGCGATACGACTCCTGGCTAACGACAACATTGTTAAAAAAGAGTAGTTGGATAATTTTGATAGAGGTTTTTGAGCGGTGCCATTAAAATAATCCTTAAAAAAAGTTTGGATGATAGTGATAAATTCGATGTATCGGAGCTCTGTATGGGGCCACTAAGCTTGGTGGCACAGAGATCCGCTGGCACCAATACGTCATCGACTTGTTGAGCGATGATGAAAGAACGTGAAAGCAGCAGCGTCGCCTCTTTTGCCAATCCCCCCACCGACAAAATGAATTATTTAATGTTCCACACACTTTCTCCACATACAGAACAATCACTAATCATGTCGAGTTGCACGATTTCAATAAAAAAAATTATATTTAGATATTTAGCAAGGATGAGGGGTTACACATGTTGTTGTTGTCCCTGAGTCCGAAGGGTGGCGGAGTATGCAAGGAGATGCACATTTAGGACCAGGGGAGGTATCCGTGAGAACCAGGAACGAAATATAAATATCAAGGACAATTTTTTTTTCCCCCTCCGCCCACTTCACAAAAAAAGTACCTTCATCATCCCTCTTTTTTATTATTCAACACTCCACACAAGACCAAGCTACTTTTATCATGGTTGAAATCAAGAACCCGCTATACGCCACCATGTCTTTGTCGACTCAGACACTGCACGCCTCCAAGCACTTGCACGAGACGCCCGAGGTCACCCCCGCCATTGGCGTGACCACGACGTTCCTTTACAAGAAGGACTCGATGGAGGCCAATAACTACGGAGCTAGCCAGCGCTACGTGTACTCGCGCGAGGGCCGTCCCAACACGACCCAAGTCGAGAGCACGCTTTCCACTGTCATGGAAGGCCACGCCGTAGTGTTTGGCTCGGGGCTGACGGCCGCACTCGCCATTCTCTTGCACTATAAGCCCAAGAAAGTAGCCATCGGCGAGTCGTACTTCGGCATCCGCCGCGTCCTTGCTCAGTACAGCGCTGTCGCCGGCAACGTTCAGGTAGTGAGCACCGAGTGTGGCTTCGAGGGCGTCGACCTTGTGTGGCTCGAGTCGCCTATTAACCCGACTGGTGAGATCAAGGACATTTCCTGCTACGCTCTGAGGGCCCATGCCGCTGGCGCCAAGCTCGTCGTTGATGCTACGCTGGCTCCTCCGCCACTCAGCTATCCTTTCCGCCAGGGCGCTGATGTCGTCATCCACTCGGCGTCAAAGTACCTGGGCGGCCACGAGGACCTTCTCGCTGGCGTCGTCGTGTCGCGTGGTGCCGCCATGGCCGAAGACCTGCGCCGCACAAGGTCCGCTTTGGGTCTGGGCGCGGGCAGCCTGGAGACCTGGCTTTTGCAGCGGTCCCTGGCTACACTCTCCGTGCGGGTTGTGCAGCAGGCCAAGACGGCAGCGCGCCTTGTCGCGCTCCTGGAGTCATTCCGTCGCTGCGCAGTGAGCACCGCTTGCCATGTGCCGTCGGCTGCTGATCTGGCTCTGGGCCGTCGCCTTGCCGCTGTGCGTCATGCTAGTCTGCAGCAGGTGCCGTGTGGGGAGGCGCAGCATCCTAACGGATTTGGCGCTGTTTTCTCTGTCTACTTTGCCTCAAAGACTCAGGCTTTGTTTGTCGCTAAGCAGCTGAGGCTACATGCTTTTGCTACCAGCCTTGGTGGTGTCCACTCGCTTGTCGACTGGCGTCATGCTATGGATGCTACTTCTGAGCCTACTATGCTGAGAGTCAGCATTGGCCTCGAGAGCTTTGACGACCTTGCTGCTGACTGGCGCCAGGCTCTGACTGCCCTGGATGCTCACGAGTGCGCCTCCAAGCTTTAAACATTTTTTTGGTATTTATCCAAATATACCCTTCATATATTTATTTTATCAAAGTGCAATTGTTTTTTATTGATATTCATGAATTCAATGGCGCGCTTTTGCAAGTGTGTTTTAGGAAATCAAAACACCAGACTCTCTTCGAGTTAAGAAAAAAAAAACCAGAGAATTACCTGTTGGAGCACACGAGCTATTTCAAGCTCTGCGATAACGTGCCGGAAATATTATAGCTGAGGGGGTGGTTGTCAGTCTAGGAGGTGCCATTACGCGAACGCTTAGACGGTGTCTTCCTACCAGTAGTCGCCGCTCTCTTGCCAGCCGTTGTACAGGTAGGTCTGGGAGTAGAGCGCTTCAACGCCTTGGGAACATTGCCAGTCTTGCAAAGACTATCGACGATCCACTGGAAGTTCATAACAGCCGCGTCGTTCCGATTAAACAACTGCCGCTCAGATGATCCTTTGTACTCGTCACTGGGTGGCAAAAGGCTCCACGGCTTGGCTATGTTCCTCCGCTGGAAATCTGCAGTCATCTCGCGCATTTTACACGACTTCTATTATTCCTACCCCATGATCAAGGTCCCGCACATTTTCGAAAAACTCTGGTTAACGGTGTCTAACCGGTGGTACCACTTCGATTCCAGAGACGACGAGCTAGACGGGAAGACCTCATTTAGAAACGAATCGCAACCAGTGGCTGGCCGTCTTCATCGCATTATTCAGTATCTCCAGCAGTTAGCTTTGGACGACGACGCCAACGCCCTGACTGCACCCGTTAATCCGCCCACTATGGCAGGAAACAATTATTTAACATAAATTTAGTAACAATAAATTTGCGCTTAAAGGTTGCGCAAATAAAATACCCCCAATCTAGTACTACCGCACCCTTTTCTACACATTTATACGGGAATACATAACCGTCTGAAAAACTATACTACTACCAAATAAATACAACACGGGTTATATCAGCCTCACTGTTGTCAAAGCCAATGTCATGCGTGCCTTGGTCTTTAGAAAGTTGACGTACTTTGACAGCAGCGCATCTGAGTTCTTAAAAACATGTCCCTCATCGGCGACTACCAAGCATGATCCATCCTCGAGCAAGTAGCGCTGCAGCAGTACCTGAGGCGAATCAGGGTCTGCGGGTCCAGGAGAGCTTGGCGATTCCCTTTCAGATTCAGCTGTCGCAGCTGTCGCTCTCTTAATAAGGCAACCTTCGATAATCGAGATACCTGCGGAGCGTTGCGCAATGTTAGCAACCGGCGGTGGGTGTAGTGGGCGCACATAAATAAGTACAAGTATAAATATAAATATAAATAAAATAACAAGTAAAAAAATCAAAATACAAATTGAAGGAAAAGAGAAGAAAAAGAATAAGGGGTTTTATTGATACTGACCGTATCTCGGATGCAAAAAGCTAGTAAAAGTGCGAGTTGCTGGCAAAAAGGTCTGAGACCAGGTAAAAAATTTGAAGTGGCCGATTAAGCGGAATCAGGGCAGGAAAGAGCTCGTGGCTCGGCAAAACCTCCTTGAGACATTTAGTGAGTTTAGGCATGTGCAACATGAGATTGCGCCCATCGAGAACAGGAGTACCACCTACAGCATTGCCGAAACGTCTGGAAGATCCAGATCATCTTGGTAGCTGTCAGTGGGACGCTGTAACCAATCGTCTACCACAGGAAGTTGGAACGACGGGGATATTTCTTGGCTTGTGCTCCGCGATCTTGCCCTAGAGCGACGGCGGGAACGCGACTGTTGACTCTGCGACGGCGGTTGTTGCTGCTGACGAGCTGAGTACGTTTGGCGGGAAGTGACAGGCCCAGCTGGGCGCTGTTTGCGCCACGTACCTTTGCGGGCCATGTCCTCAATCTCCTCCATGGAGTCCCATCTCTTCTGCAAGCTGACGAATTTGGCTGACGAGTGTAAACCTCTGGCGGCTGACCATTGCAGCCAATCGCTGGTTGAGGCGGAAGCTCGTCTGCTTCGCCTGCATTTCTCGGCCTCCGTCAGATAGACCAAGAAGTTTACTGACATTGGCGCTTGATGCTGATACGACATCGACGTGGAGCCTCTCCAGGGCTGAAACCACCTGCCCATGCATAGAGGTCGGCGTAGATAGGAGGCTGTACGACGCGTAGAGTGACTCGATGTTAACTACGGCTTCGCGGGGGAGCCCGGCTCTCGCCAGGTCTTGGTGTCGCTTGCTGATGCTACCAGCTAAGCCAGTTGTCACCTTCGTGGTTGCAATAGAATGCAATGAACCTCGCGTCATCAAAAAAATACCAGTCAGACGTGATCCAATCAAGAGCAGGGTGAGGTTGGCTTTGGCAGGGCTCCTTTGCCTTCTAATGCCAAGCGTCAAAGCACGTTGTAGAGCTTTGTCAGCTGAGAAAATGGTGTGCTTTACGAGCACATTATAAAAATAGGCAAAAAGAAAAGTACTTTTGCTTACTTTACATGGCATTGTGTTTTTTTTTCTGGTAAAGAAAACGGCATGTCCTACGAGTGCGCTTTGAATGCCAAACACTAAAAGCCTTTTTTACTTCCTTTTCACGAAGTTGTCCGCTTTTAGGATAAAGAACCACCAGCTGCGCTTTTTCCCTCAAAGGTTTGCAAAAGACATCATGTGGGATGATAGTACAAAGCAAACATGTTTGCTTTGTATTTCGTATGCATAGTAGAATTTCTAGATGAAGGAAAAAAAACACTGTCATTTTTTTGTTTAGACTGAATGGCAAGTTGTTCTGGGGGGTGCTTTTGGTATAAATAGTCGCCCAGCCGCTGCTGTCTCAATCTACAAATTATTCAACACTTTCGCACACTATCATATCAGCACTTTTTTTACACCACATCTTGTACTCATCTTCGCTCACTGTTTTTTTCTATTCGACATCATCATCATG
The DNA here is from genome assembly GCA_027577415.1 of Coemansia sp. RSA 922. Lineage (NCBI taxonomy): Eukaryota > Fungi > Kickxellomycota > Kickxellomycetes > Kickxellales > Kickxellaceae > Coemansia > Coemansia sp. RSA 922. The sequence continues at coordinate 5,322 of JANBQS010000257.1, read as the reverse complement.
CGCGTCGTCGTTATTCTCGCTACTCTTGGCTGTCTGTTGGCACTTTGCCATGCGGAGAGTGAAGATGCATCCCGTGAAGTTACTTTTACAAATTCGAGTGGGCAAGAAGAGGTTTACAACTCGGATGATTTCCACTGCCACCGCGTTGGCCGCAAGTTCCATACCCCCGATAATACGGCAGCTGCTACTGGTGGGCCAGTCAAGTACTATAGTGACTCGAGATGCAAGGTCTTTGAAACCTTTGACACAATTGGCAAGGGAGCTCCTTTCAAAATGAAGACTCCCATTAAGGCCTATCGCGCTATTGATCCAGCCAAGATATCTGCTGTGTAATTTTTTATCTATATTGAATATATTTGCGATAGCTTTTTGACACATGGTGATTGACGAAATAACCCTCGTTCCCATTCCGACATTAATTTGCCCTCGGATTAAGGACTCTTGATTCGGATTAGTGGCCGATGATCATCGTCACAACAAATGCGTCCCTCCCCCACACGCTTTTTTTTCCTTTCTCTTTGTATTTTTGTTTCTTTACATTTTATTGGCATCTACCTAATTTCCTCTTTCTCTCTAATCCTTTATTTTTTACTTCTGCGTCGGTATGTTTATCTCTTTTCCTTTTTCTTTTTTTGACATCTCACTATCCGGATTGCCTATAAAAGAAAACAAGTGTTACTAATTACTTTTTTTTATAATCTGGTTTTTTATTCTTTGTAACTTGTTTATAGAACATGCAGACTATCAAATGCGTCGTAGTGGGCGACGGAGCTGTGGGCAAAACCTGTCTACTAATTTCGTACACAACGAATAAATTCCCTTCAGAGTATGTGCCGACAGTTTTTGACAATTACGCGGTAACAGTAATGATTGGCGATGAACCATATACTTTGGGACTATTCGATACGGCTGGACAGGAGGACTACGACCGTCTGCGTCCACTTTCGTACCCGCAGACTGACGTGTTTTTGGTGTGCTACTCTGTGACATCTCAGGCGTCGTACGAGAACGTGAGGGAGAAGTGGCTTCCTGAGGTCACTCATCATTGTCCCGGGGTGCCCTGCATTATTGTTGGAACACAGGTAGATTTGAGGGAGGATACTGTTACGCTGGAGAAGTTGGCCAAGAATAAGCAGAAGGCTATTGGTGCTGAGCAGGGTCTTATGTTGGCAAAGGATCTGAAGGCTGTCAAGTATGTGGAGTGCTCGGCGTTGACTCAGAAAGGACTGAAGAACGTGTTTGATGAAGCTATTGTCGCCGCTTTGGAACCGCCTACTCCCAAGAAAAAGTCAAAGTGCATTTTGCTTTAATCCTCTCTCCTTTTTTTCTTTTTCAAGTATATTTCTTTCCTCTCTCTATCTCTAATAAACAGGCCTATATCTTTGCGTATATGATCCTGCAGCTCCACATATAAGTACAACCTACATATTAGCATAGAGTCTTGTGCAAGGCGCATACATGTGCTTAATGGCGTCGTACCCCTCATCCCACGGCCATTGTACTAGTCTGGGCTTGAATACCCTGTCTTTTCCTCTCCCTTTTTTGCTCTTTTATCGTACATTTTATTTCTGTCTATTAGTATGAAGCCTTTTTCGCTTTTACTTGGCTTGGGCGTACTGCTCTCAAGCCCGCTTCTTGCGTATGGCTGGGCTGCTGCGGACAAACAGGTGCCAGGCGAGCCATACACGGTGGGGTACTCTACACGCGGACTGCTAATAAACGACGTGCCACGAGTACTGACCACGGGAGCTATCCACTATCCGCGCAGCACGCCGGAGATGTGGGACTCGCTGATGAAAAAGGCGAAACTCGGAGGACTAAACACCATCGACACATATGTGTTTTGGAATATCCATGAGCCCACCAAAGGCGATTACGATTTCGCTACTGACAGAGCGAACCTCCCCCTATTCTTGCGCACAGCCAGGGACAACGGCCTATTTGTGATGCTGCGTATCGGACCTTATGTATGCTCTGAATGGAATTTTGGTGGATTCCCGCAGTGGCTACGTCATGAGCCTGATGTGGTGTTCCGTACGTACTCTAAATCATTTATGGACAATATGCGGCGCTTCGTCGGCAAGGTTGTTAGCGTCACTCGCAAGTATATGCCAGAGTACGGCGGCCCTATTATCGGCATGCAGATCGAGAACGAGTATGGCGACCATCAGTGGGAGTTTGGAGAAGACGGTAATCGCTATGCTGACTGGTGTGGAGACACAGCTCAGTCTTTTAACATTACTGTGCCCTGGATCATGTGTCGGCAGTACTACCCGGTGGCGGGAGTGATCCCCACGCAGAACGATTTCTATTGCGACCAGTATTTGGACCGGTACCATGAACAGTATCCGCAGTTCCCTGATATGTGGACGGAAATGTGGCCGGGCTGGTTCCAGCGCTGGGGCGAGGCTGCTCCCTACCGACCAATTGAGGACATATCTTACGCGGTGGCCAAGTGGTTCGCATACGGCGGCACCTATGTCTCTTACTATATGTATCAGGGCGGTACTAATTTCGGGAGAACCTCAGGACCGTTCATTCTCACATCTTACGACTACGATGGCTTTATTGACGAATACGGGTTGGAGAATTGGCCTAAATACCTGCATCTACGGGAATTGCATCGAGTGCTTTTGAATAACGCACCATTTATTACTGGCAACCCGGTCCCCGAGCCCCAGCCTTTGGGCAATCGTCAGGAGACCAGCGCTCGAGTCTACGGCAATGGGGACGAGTATTTGGCGTTTTTGGTTAATACCGCCGAGCGCTCCAATATCACTGTGGTATTTGACCAAGTGGAGATTGACTTGCACCGGTGGTCAGTGACTCTGGTACGCAAGCGTCGGGGCGAGATGTACCCGACTATACTCTACAACACTGCGACTCTGTCTCCAGATGTACGCCGCGCTCAAGCCCACCCCTCGGGCTTTGAGACCATTGGCGGCGTTGTTGAGACTGAGAGTATCCGTGAGCTTAGTATCGGCATTCCCCGTTCTAGCGACATGCACGTACACGCGACTCAGCCACTCGAGCATATCAGCGTTACTGACGATCGGACCGACTACCTGTGGTACCGCACCACTGTGTCCAATCCCTGCTCGGAGGCCGGCCAACTGGTACTCAAAGATGCTGGTGATGTGGCTTATGCTTTTATTGACGACCGGGCTTTGGGCATGCGGCATGGGCGGCAAGACTCACTTGCGACATTTGCGTTTGATGTGTCCAAGGGCTTCAAGAACGATACAGTGACTGTTAGCATCTTGTCGCAGACGATGGGGATGGCGCATAACCAGCAGCACATGGAGAGCTATGCGCGTGGACTGTTGGGCTCGGTTACCTTGTGCGGTCGCGATATCACCGAGGGCAAGTGGTTGATGATGCCTGGACTAAGCAGCAAATCCAAAGACCAGGAAGCGCCTCCTGCCATTGACGCTGTGCACTGGACGTCCTACCGTGGCAAATCTGGGTCGCATTTCCGCTGGTATGCGATCAAGTTAGATGCCGACAAACTTTTAGCAGATAGTGACGCACGCCTTGCTGTTGATTTATCGTCAATGTCCAAGGGCCAGCTCTGGATAAACCAACACCATCTGGGTCGCTATTGGCTTCGTCTCGCTCCATCCAAACAAGACTACTCTCCATGTCAGCACTGCGAATATGGCGGTTGGTTTTGGCCGGACTCTACGTGTAGACAAAAGTGTGGCGAGATATCACAGCGCTACTACCATCTACCTCGCTCGTATTTGACTGCCAAGAGCTATCTCTATGTGATGGAGGAAATAGGCGGAAGGCCTGAGAATATCGCTATCGCCAAGCGCGTTTCACGTTTGCCCAAGGAGGAAGAGGAAGAAAGGGGTGAGTGGAAGGATGTGCTTTGTCGCGTGGTGTTGGCAGTGTGTGCGGCTGCTGCCTTGTTGGGGCTGGGTGCGGCGGCGCGCATGTTGTATGACCAATATGCGGCTCGTCGTGGGTACCTGCGTATTGAAGAAGAAGAAGAATGAAGATTTTCTTAGATATTTAAATACAAAAAGATCATGTGGAACCTCTCGGGGGGGGAATGTTTTCCTACTTTTTTGCTAAACAAAAAAAGCCGTGAGTAGTACGCCTCACAAGCGAAATAAAAAAAGGAAATTTTGAATTGTCTGTGCGTGGGGTGGCTGACGTTTTATTCTCCGAAACGGGATATGTTTCACAGAACCCAGCCATCTCAAAATAAAAAAAATATGACAACAAAACGGGTGGATAGGCTGCAGGTATGCTGCACTGTTTCTAGAGCAGATCCTCTTGGACAATGATCCGTACAAGGAGCCAAAAAAAATACAATAGGTGCTCACCTGCCTTTTTTGAGCTGCAATATCACACACCTGTGCTATTTCCCACCAACACACTACTTATTTCTTAGAGGATAAAAGGAGAAAAAAAAAGGAGACGAAGCAACTAAAAAAAAACACTTCAACTCTTGTAATATCTTCCAATTTTTATTTACTTAATATGCGTCTGTATCTTTCCTTGGCTATCATCGCTACCGTCGCTTCGACACTAGGTTCTGCCATACCGACGTTGGTTCGTCGCGATATGAACGGTGCTGTTGCCGCCTACAACACTATCGCTGGTAGCGCCAATGATGCGGCTCTAGTCTCCAATGTAAACACCTTTTACGCCAACCTCAACGGTGTTGCTGACCCTACGGAGATCACTCAGTCAGAGAAACAAGTCTCTGACCAAATCCAAGCCAATAACAAGAATAAGGTCCCTACTTCACAGACAGCTGCTTGGGTTGCCTCGGTTCTCGTCCATTTCGTCCAGTAACTTTTTTCTCTACTTTTTTTAATAATATTAATCAGTTCTTTTTTTTATACACACGTCACTCATGAGGACCTCCAAGACTTGCAAAATGGGGGGGAGAGCACATGGCGGAAAATCTGAGGATTTACGCCAGTTTCCTGTTGTAGTTTAGTCAAAAACAGGTCTGGACCTTGTCCCTAATTGACGACCGTCTGTGGTACAAGGAAATCTGACTACGTCTAAAGAATTGGAGCTGTGGCAAGTGTTGAACTTTTTTTTTTTTTCTTTCTTTACTTTTGGGGTAGAGAGAGAGAGAAAAGACTAGCTCTCTCCTTTCTTTCTTTCAAGCGTTCCATCGCCTCTTTTTTTTTTTCTTCTTCTATTTCACCCTTTTTTTTTCTACTAATGTCGGACTCTGACGAGATACTGCCGGATTGGGTGCCTGGATCCCGAAACTATGTTATTCGGGCGAGCATAATGGTTGCGCTCGCTGTAGTCTATACGATATTCGTCATAGTCACATTAGCTATGTTTATA
>JANBQS010000256.1:0-24174 GCA_027577415.1 Coemansia sp. RSA 922 | reverse complement strand
TTCACTGTATTCGTGGTGGTTGCGCCGCAGTTCGGCACTCCGGCGTACCGTCCACTGCGCGCTGCGACGTTTGTTGCGCTGGGGTTATCGGGCGTCATTCCGGGGGTGCATTCCTGGTGGCTGTTTGGGTGGGAGTACACGCTTAACGCTGTGCAAGTGCCCTACATGCTGTTGATGGGAGGCACTTATATTGCTGGAGCTACGCTTTATGGCGCGCGGATCCCCGAGCGCTGGTGGCCTGGGCGCTTCGACTACTGGATGCATTCGCACCAGATATTCCACGTCTTTGTCGTTGCTGCTGCGGCTGTTCACTACGTTGGAGTTGCCCAGGCTTTGCGCTGGACTCATACTACGGGTCTGAGCCTATGCGCTACCTCTCCCGCGCCAATGCACCCACTCTAACCTAGGACGATCCCTCCTTTTGCCGCAACTGATCGGCCGCCTCCACATGCGCCAAGGACAAAAGAGACCGCTTGCAATAATATAAATAAATGCCAATTTTCTCTTCCAAAACAACCACATCTTTTTTATCGTTATTGCTTGGCGAAAGGGCGCCATGTATTCTTTCTGATGGGGGGGGGGACCGGAACAGACCACATGGCCCAATAGTATTTTGCTCTCCTTGAGCGCTGGCATTCTCTTTCTTCTCTCTCTGTATCGCCCCTATCTCTTTATTGTTCAGCATGGAAACCAGTATCGATAAGAGGAGACACAGCTATGCTTGTCACCGAGCCACGATTGCATGTACACCGATCAGACCGTCGTCTTCAGTTCCATTATCTGATATTGCCGACTGGACGACCGAGGAGACCACGGGATGGGCAACTGCAATGTGGCCGGCCTGTACATTGCGGCGTGTACGGTCGTGGATAGCTGCCAGCACGCCGCAAGGACTGACTACGCTGCCCAGCTGGCTGCGAATCGAAGGTATTCCTGTGCCAAAGATCAATCTATGGCCCATTGGCGGGGGGTTGACTTTGCGACGTCCGCACAGTGCTCAGTGTAACATAGACGACATCTACGCGGATGACACTAGCGATTGCCCTTCTGAACACAAGAACCACCATTGTATCGTTGAGGAGGACAATGCATCGTGGACTCCGGAATCTAAACACATGGTCGTGGTTTTGGACAAGGAAGAGGGACGTCCGCTGATGTCTGTGTTCCAAGTTCCTGCGTATATGGTGGAGGACTATATCTGGGACAAATACAGGCCGCTGTGTTTCTCGTACAAGGAGTGCCTAAAGTCCTGGGGATACGTGCATTCAGAGCTAGGCAATATCATGACACATTTGGCGGGCGTTCTGGTGTTCATCGTCTTGGCTCTTGTCACCGGTCCGTGGATTATGCCATATATCAGCCGCAGTCGACCAGAGGGAGCGCCAGCCGTTGGTTATGCTGACTACATTATCGTTTACGTATACCTGGCGGCGGTACTCTTCTGTCTTGCTGCTTCAGTCGCCTTCCATACCTTGGCATGTCACTCACAGTGCAAACATTTCAGGTCGTTGCGGTGCGATTTCATTGGCATCTTGACTCTGATCGTCGGCTCGTTTGTGCCAGTGGGATATTTCGGGTTTCTGCATTGGAACAAAATGCTGATCGGGTATATGGCCATGTTTGTGGCTATTGGCATTGCAGGGATAGCGGTGTCTGTTTGGGGCAAAGTCGAGGATCCTAGGAGAGCTGGCTGGAGACCTATCATATTCTTCACCATTGCTATCACGGGCTTGGTACCTATCATCCATGGCGCTGTGGTTAATGGATTTAGTGGTGCTGTGAACCAAATGTCCTTGTGGTATGTCGTGGGAATGGGAGTGATGTATGTGGCGGGTACGATGATTTACGCCTTCAAGATCCCAGAGAGATATCGGCCTGGTAAACATGACGTATGTCTGAGCTCGCATCAGATCTTCCACGTCTTTGTGGTGTTGGCCGCCGTGTGCCATTACATTGGCATCATAAGGGCATTGATTTGGTCGCATAGCTAAACATTTCCTAGATTTAGCCTCTCCCTACGTCACCCCATGCATCATTAATTTCATTTTAATACGGTTATCTCGCGCCACTCTTTCTTTCTTTCTTTCCGCGCTTCTGTAATGTATTTGTTCCTTTTTCTTTAAATCCGCACACTTTTTATTATTATTATAAACTTCCTTCCCAATGGCCATGCCCTTTGTCTCTCCTATGAGCTATGCTCGACCAAAGGAGAATCGGCCTCATCGTTTCGCTTACGATTACGGTTCCGTCGACCCAGGAATGTTCACACCAGCGCCCGAACGCAACATACCTAAACGCGCGCCCAAACGCTCCGTAGCATACACGATTCCACTTCCAGACACGCAGGTTCCGAGTCCAATTGAAGATGACATTCAACGCCAAGGCCATGTATTAGGCGTCAATGCTCTAGCTCTCTCATTTCAACCGGTTGGGTTCAACACAGACGCCGGCGGCATATTGTTTTCAGGTGGTCGAGACGGCGTTGTCAAAGCTTGGGACTTGAATTTTCCTCTGTGCGCCAAACCAGACGGTGGTCCTTGGACTATTGACCGGCAGCGTGTGCGCCATGCACGGCCCGGACGGACCTCCTTGAGGGCGTCGCAGGTGGTGCACAGTGACTGGGTCAATGATATCGTAGTGGTTAATGGCGGCGAGACCGTAGTGTCGGCGTCGTCTGATCAGACTGTGCGTGCGTGGTCGCCGCATCGAGCCGATGAGCGGCCACAGGCAGTGGGCTCGCACTTGGACTATGTAAAGGCTCTGGCGTACAGCGAGCACCGACGTATGGTCATCAGCGGCGGGCTTGACCGCAAAATAAAGCTCTGGGATCTAGCTCAGGGTGGCTTAGTAGCATCGCTGCAAGAGTTTGGCGATGCCTCCGTATCCTCCTCTGTATATACCCTGGCTTGTAATATGCAGGGCTCGTTGGTTGTCTCGGGATCACCCGAAAAGCTCATTCGGGTGTGGGACACACGGGCTGGGCGCCAGCTGACTACGTTGTCAGGCCACACCGACCACATTCGCGCTGTTTTGCTTTCTGCAGACTCGGAGTTGGTACTGTCAGGGTCGTCTGACTCCACTGTGAAGCTGTGGAGTATGCGCATGCGTCGGTGTTTGTCCACTTTTACTCAGCATAGCGACTCGGTGTGGGCACTATATTCTACTCACCCAAAGTTCCGCACCTTCTACTCGGCTAGTCGCGATGGCCTAGTGGCAAAGACTGTTGGTGCTGGAAGCTTTGGCGAAGAGGCAACGCCTTCTGCTCGGCGCACGTCGTTTGCCTCTCGTCCGGCTCCTGACGATACTCAGTCAGGGGTTGTCTGTGTGGCGGTGGCCAAAGAGCAGCAGGGTGTTGTCAAAATTGTTGCTGCCGACGATACCTATATTTGGACTGCTACCAAGGGCACCATGCTTAATCGCTGGCTGGATGTCAGTGTTCGCCCGCGTGGAGCTTCGCTAGCCAGCCAGAGCAGTCACCCAGCTACGCCCGTATTGACTTCAGTGGCACAGCTAGCCAATCATGGCTTTGGCCATGTAGGTGCACTGGACTCATCAGCTGGAGCTGTGACCAACGAGGTTACGCAGCAATCGCTAATGGTACCTCAGCAGTCTGGAGTACATGCTACCATGGGCAATAGCGCGACTGGCCATCGTCGCAATCGCACGGTCGACCATTCAACGGCTGGCACTTTCACTCACTCGGCGGTACATCCTGTTCCTAATGCATCCAACGCAATATCGCCCGTGCTAAAGGCCATTCAGGCCGAGCAAGCCCGCCGAAATGCGTTCAAGGAAGTTGAAGAGGACCATTTCTACGACGCACGCTCTGCTGGCAGCGTAGACTCTGCTGCCGCTGGCTCGCGCCGCTCGCGTAGTCGCTCGCTGTCAGCTGGAAGCGGTAGTAATGGAGCGGTGGCCACAGCGCGACAGTTAGGCTCTATTACGACCGTGCTGGCCACTGACTCTAACGAGCAGTATCTAGTTGGTAGCGAGGCAGAGGCATTGTACATACCCGAGTCGCCGCTACCCTCTCAATGTCTTATGAAGGCCAACCAAGAAGCTGTGACCTCGGTAGCCGCGTCATCAACGCAGCTAATACAAGCAGCCATGACGGGTAGTAGCAGCGATACCATCCCGGTACGTAGCGAGCCCGATGAGACTATCTATGGACGCCACGGCCTACATAGACACAAAATCCTGGATAATAAGCGGCAGGTCTTGGCGCAAGATACTCGCGGGCGAGTATCGCTGTGGGATATTATGCTTTGCCAGCGCATCTACGAGTTTCCAGAGACCAAAGCCGAGGCTGACGAGTCGCCATATCCGGGAGTCTTTGGCACGGACTTTGATGCCATCCAAATGGCTGTTTCGGGAGAGCCCGAGTCGGTTAGCTCGTGGTGTCACGTAGATACGCGGGTGGGTATGCTGACAGTGCACTTGGACGAGAGCTGGGTGTGGAACGCTGAAGTACATATTGACGAAGTTGAGGGCGTGGCCGATGACGCGGTGGCTGCCATGGGTGACCACGAGCGCGTCAATATTGGCCAATGGATGCTGAAGCGGTTGTTCCTGGCTTACACGCGAAACCGTGTGCGTCGTGGACCGCTATCGCGACACGACACTACCTTGCTGAATCGCTGGGCGACGCAGATTCCGGCGGGGTCTGTGGTACCTGCCAAGCAGCCGTCACAAGGTCCTATTCCGTATAGTGCTGCGCCGGCTGGTACTTTTGCGACGCTGGGACACGAGTCTTCGCTCTCGAGCTCTGCGCCCGCGATGACGCGCGCTGCCACTGCAAGGTTGCCCACATTGACTAGCCCCAGACCAACTGCTCAGCCTGCACCGTCACTGAGCCCTACAGAGCGTGTCCCCTCGATTGCTTCGCAACTGCTAGCCACTGCGCACGAACTTGGACTAGGGTCTGAAGCTAGGCTGCAAGAGGAAAAGGGAGCCGAGAACGAGGGTACCCGCGATAATAGTGCCGCAGCAGCTAATATGCCTGACGGCGGGAAGTCTGCGACACTATCAAATAAGGCGCCTTTGCCTCATATACCACGGCCGGCAGGGTCGCCAGGCCACCACCATTCACCGTCTATTGTCACTGCTGCCAACTCTGCCTCGGCGACAACTGCTCAGCAACTACAGCAGAGTCCGCAAACTCAGCAGTTGAAGGGCGACGATGGCGAATCGGCCAACAGCACCGGGTCGAGTGGCAAGTTTATGAATCGTCTTTTGTCGATGCGCGTGCGTCGGCAGAAGAGCACGCTGGTAGCTACTTCTAACGGCTCCTCTGTGCCCGTACCTACCCTTCCAAATATCCCTGTTTCGGCGGCAGCTAGTGGTGGCGACGTGCCCATCCCTCCGAGTAATAACCGGTCAACCACTGCGCCCGGCGGCCCCGCACAAACAGATGCGATGGCAACTGCTCCATCTGCGCCTGTTTCAGCCCCTCTAGCTGCGCGAGATGACTTTGGCGACTGGGCCGGACCACGGTACCCCACAGACACTGAGCGCACGCTGGGGCTGCTACAGCATATGGCGGCACCGTGGGAGCAGTTGTACTCGCCAGTGTTGTGTCCACGGCTGGCATTGCCGCGCAATATCGTCGTGCAAGTCTTCCAAGAGCACTTTGAAGCATCCGAGCCGTTTTCGATCTACCGCAACACTGTAGAGGCCATGTCTGGCACCAACGATGCTCCATCTCTGGCAATATTCCGTATTATCGACGACCCGTTGCTCTCGTTTGAGCTGTGCATGCCGGTGTGGTTGGCGGACTTTTTGCTATTCAATCGCCTACCCGCTGCCTATCAGGAACCAGTCAAAATACCTTTTGTTTTGTCACCAGCTAAGGGCGCGACGCTACCACCGCTCCCCAATCCAGGCGCTCGCTTGGTGGCTAGCCGCATGTTGCGCGCCCGCAAGTTGGCCATCTATGTCGTTGATAAGCTTGAGCTGCCACTGCTGGCTCAGCCAGCCCCCAACTACGTTAATGCCGTTGATGTTTGTGTGCGGGTATATCGCAAAATGGAGGAGGCTCGAGCATCGTCGCCAAGCTATACTGTTGCGGAATTGTTTGCGGCGGCGGGCGAGACGCTGAGCGAAGAGGAGCGCGTGGCTTTGGCCGATGTGACGGCATGGCAAGAGAGTGTCCGCCGTGCTGCTGCTGAGCGCGCTGGGAGCGTAGAGTCTGGCGGGACGGTTGAAAGGGCTGCAGAGTATAGTGGTCGGCCAGAGCTGTACCTGGACCTTTTTTGCAAGGACAAGCAGGTTTTCCCAAAGTATACGCTGGCTACCATCAAGACAACGGCGTGGAAGGCGAGCAGCGACATACAAGTCAACTACGACTGGGCCGAGTTTGTCAAGCGACGTGTAGCCAAGGCGCAGATGTTGGTAGCCAGCAACAGCTCCGCCTAAGCGAGAAATCATGTAGAGGTTATACGTGTAGTAAACAAAATAATGAAACTGAAGAAAGGCATTTTAAAGGTGACTATTTGGGTGTCGGACTTAGCGCAGGCGGCGGTGGATTCGACATTTCGATAATGTCGACTGGCGTAATCGAAGTAGTGTCGCCTAGCAGCGCTCTGTCTTCTTCGTCGACTACACCCTGCTCGAGCTCGCCCATCTCGGCCTTTTCTTCGATCGGAGGAACTTGCCACTTCTTGCCAACAACTAGATGGATGCCACACGAGTGCTTGCTCACGGTATCCTCGATCGGCCGGTCTCTGGTCTCTGGGATGAAGAAGAAGATAAACACGGTCGCGATGATGTTCCAGGCCATGAAGAACAAAAACGTATAGTTTTTCCACCAGTTATTTAATGGCGGGAAGATGACACCGATAACAAAGGTGCCAATGTATCCGATGCCAGTTCCAATGGCCGACATTGCAGTCATGGCGTAGCGAGGAGTCATTTCGCTTGCTGCTGCCCAGGGGATAGGGCCAACGCCTAGATTGAAAAATGCGTTGAAGCAGAATACGGCGGTGACCACCAATGCTGCTACATTACGCACGCTACCTGGTACTATAAGAGCTGCGAATACGGCCATGGACAGATGCGAGAACATTAGTAGGGTGCGACGACCAAAATAGGCTCCCAAGACCATGCCAATAAAGGTGAAGATAAGAGCGGCGACCGAAATAATGAAAGAGAGGATCTGGGCCAAAGTAGGGATATCAGCTGGACTACCACCGGTGGACCTATTGATAATTGAAGTGGAATAAAAGATAACGGCGTTGATTCCGCAGAACTGTTGGAAAAACATGAGCGCCGATACACACATCAACTGGTGACGCAGGTTATCCGGAGTCTGACCGCGAAGCACTTGTATGACGTTTACGTCTTCTGTTCGTTCCTTGTTTATGCGATCGACCTCAACCATTTCGTTGAACTCGTCTTCGATATAGGCGTTGTTGCGGAAACGACTCAGAGCTTCGTGTGCTTCTTCTAATCTGCCCTTGTTTATGAGCCATTTGGGCGACTCACGAGCGAACGGGAATAGAATAAAATTGACTAGACCCAATACACCCGTGATAGCAAACAGAATACGCCAACGCGGTGGTGGCGCCAATCCTAGAGCACAGGCATTATCTATCATGATTCCCATGTTACAGGCGAACTGAACCGTACCACCTAGGACTGTTCGACTACGAGGTGTGGATATATCCGATACATATGTGGCCAGTGCGTTATTGGCTGCACCGGCTGCTATACCTACTACAACGCGACCTATAATAAACTGAGGGATCTTTGTAGTTAGGGAGAGAAGTAGCGCACCGACGACATTGAGTAGGGCGAACCAAGATAGTGTGAATTTGTACCCGCGACGATCGATAATTGGATTGGAGAGTATTGCACCGATAAGGGCACCGATCGCATAGCTTCCTACTACTACGCCCCAGACGGTATTGGATCCAACAAATATGCAGGATGGGAATGGGCCGTAGTATTTACGACCTGTGACGCAGTTCTGGAGTACATCGCCTGGGATATTGACGGATCCAATGTTCCAACCAAAATTGAAACTACCAATAGCCGCTAAACCCGTACAATACGCCTGAAATCCAGTGACACCTATTGTGCGCGAATCAACGGGCATGATTCAAGCGCTAATGTCAGAGATACTAAAAGAAAAAAAATAGAATATAAAGAGTAGGGTTATATTTTTTCTGTAGGCAAATGCAAGAGATATCGCCATAAAAAAAGAGGAGGATTGGACAAAAAAGTCAGTGCAATGGAGAGTGGCTGCGCTTAGTGCCACCCCCCATCTCCTGTCGTATACGCTAAACGTGTGTATATGTCCACTTGTAGAGCTCACGTTGCTCCCCCTTCCCCGCCCCTCCACGCATGTATCTTAATCCATCCACATGGCCTTACATGAGGACCTCTCGATCACTTAGGTACAAAAATAATACATGCCGTTTTTCTCCACACTCCTCCCCTTTCATGTTTCTTGAGTTTATAGTGCTGAGATCCTTTTTATTCTCGTGCGGAGGATGAATGGTACCCGGGTGTATTACCCAGAGGACACGCTGGAGTAGAAGATTAGTGTGAATAGATTTTCGCATAAAAGAATTGAATAAAAAAAAAGAAAAAGACTAGGCGACATTGCTGTTGGGTTTAGATGCCTCCAACACAGCATTGTAATTGGCAGTGGCCACAGCAGCGGCGTCTTTCTCTCTGGCAACCTCGACTTGCCACTTCTTGCCTACAACAAAGTGGACGCCACAAGAGTGAGTGCGCACAGTGTCCTCAATACGGCGATCTTTGGTCTCTGGGACAAACAAAAAGACGAACGAGACTGCGGCCAAATTCCAAGCCATGAAGAAGAAGAACGTGTAGTTGTCCCATGCCGTCTGCATCGGTGGGAAGATAACGCCAATAACAAAGGTGAAGACATAGCCAATACCAGTTCCGATAGCCGACATGGCTGTCATCGCGTAGCGTGGAGTCATTTCACCAGCAGTGGCCCAAGGGATGGGTCCAACACCGAGATTGAAAAAGGCGTTGAATAGGAAAACCATGGTGACCACCAAGCCAGTAATATCCTTGACTGATCCAGCGACCATGATAGCCGAGAATAGCGCCATCGTGCCATGCGAGAACATCAACAGCGTACGACGACCAAAGTATGCTCCCAGAACCATGCCCGCAAAGGTGAAAATCAGAGCAACTACTGATATGACAAACGACAAGATCTGCGCCAAAGTAGGAATATCAGCAGGGTCATCGTGCGTCGATTTGTTGATGATCTGAGTCGAGTAAAAGATAACGGCGTTGATTCCACATAACTGCTGGAAAAACATTAGTGCCGATACACACAAAAGTTGATGCCGCAGATTGTCTGGCGTTTGACCCCGAATGACCTGCACGACGTTGACGTCCTCGGTTCGCTCGCGGTTCTCTTGATCGGCGCGTACCATGTCATTAAACTCGGCCTCAATGTCGGCGCCCTGACGGAAGCGCGAGAGCGATTCGCGGGCCTCGTCGAAGCGACCCTTAGAGACCAGCCACTTGGGAGACTCGCTGGCAAACGGAAACAAGGCAAAGTTTATCAAGCCAAATACACCAGTCAACGAGAACAAGATACGCCAGCGTGGCGGCGGTGCTAATCCCAAAGCAAACGCGTTATTAAGCATAATTCCCGTATTACAAGCAAACTGCACACCGCCACCCAACACATTGCGACCCCTAGGCGTAGTCATGTCTGATACATAGGTAGATAGCGCGTTGTTGGCAGCTCCAGCAGCAATACCGACAAAGACACGGCCAATGATGAACTGCGGGATAGACGTCGTCAATGAGAGTAGCAGGGCTCCGATTACGTTGGCTAGTGCGAACCAAGACAGGGCAAACTTGTATCCCATGCGGTCAATGACTGGGTTTGAAACGACGGCACCGATAATGGCTCCAAGTGCGAAGCAGCCGACGATAATGCCCCACACGGTTCCCGACGAAACGTCGATACATGATGGGAATGGTCCGTAGAACTTGCGACCGGTGACGCAGTTCTGGAGGACATCGCCGGGGATATTGACGGATCCAATGTTCCAGCCAAAGTTAAATGTACCGATGGCAGCTAGGGCCGTACAGAAGGCTTGATACTTGGTAACGCCGACCGTACGCGAGTCGATCATGGTATGTGGCGGACAAATAAATATAAAGCGGGTTTAAAAAGTTAATTTCTGGTCCTTTTTAGAGAAAGGCAATGTCTGTGAGCGAGTTATAAAGCGTGAGCACGCTGAGCCATCAACCAAGACAAAGTGCAAAAAAAAAAATAGTTCCTTGTTGAGAGAAACAAGCAAGGCGCAGTACAGCCCGATTGTTCAAGAATGAGAAGGAAAAAAAAAGTCTATAGGTAGGGAGGGGGCGTGAGATGTTCTCAGAAACGTTGGAGTATAACGACCAAAAAAAGTATAAGAGGATATGAGCAGTACTGGCGAGCCCGAGTGTCGTCCTGCACGCTCCTCTTTATGTTTTGCTGGGCGCCTGCACAAAAAAAAAAAAGTCCACTAAACGGGGAGGGTGTGTATCGAGGGCACAAATATGAGCAAATGGCCTGAACCATTCGGACACCTGATGGACACGGCATCTCGTGCACCTATCACCGTCATTGTATTTTGCCTCGCATGTCTTTTTTGTCTCATGGAGGAGTCGCCTAATTAGGCAGTGGTTGTGACACAGACTCTTGCTCGGAGGATGTAATTGGTACGGGAGAATCCAACCATGCTTGCACTAAGCAAGCAGAAACCGCTGTATGTAGATCGGCAGTTGGCAAAAAAGATAGGATGTCCTAGATGGACGCCAAGTTTAATTTTTGCTGCTATATACCTGTTAGTCTAGTCTCGTGAGCAGTGGCGACGGCTTGTAGCCGGCCTTTAGGCTAGCCACATTCTAATGCATGAACAATGTCAGAGTTGATGCATGGCTGACGGTACGTGGACGTCAGGCTGCTCAATTTGCGTGATGCTCTCTATATCACACTTGCTGCATCAGCTAACACTGTTTGCCGCTAAACGCGGACTCTTCTAAATATTTGTCTCTTCATGGCCGAAATATTGCGTTGCTGTAATTTGTGCAACGTCCTCTTGTGCAGATCATCCATTTGTACCACCTGGCCCGTTCGTCGTTCTTTCCTTAGCCGCCGCCAAGCAACGGGGTTAGAAGCTATTTGATCTGGTGCCTTTAATTCTCAATTCCTGATATCAAAATTAAAACTGCTAATAGATATCACTACGGTCGCTGTTTGCTCTGTTACTCGGAGGGTGATCAGCCCAGGTACTGCTCGGGAAGCATGTTACCAGGGACGAATATTCTCTCGACATTATCCTCTGTAATAACCGCCAGACGAACTACACCGCCCGACGACCCGTCTCTCGTCATAGCCAAAGACACCGAGTTCTTGACAAAATCCACGCATTGCTCCTTTGTCATGCCGACACGGAACACCTTGTCACAGTAACCGTAGATATAGGTAGATCCCGAACCGCCAATAGCAAAAGTTTGGCGATGAATGGATCCTCCGAGAGGGATCTCGTAGACCGAAGCGCCGTCACGAGCATCCCATCCAGCCACAATAATACCAGCGCTCAAGTTGTTCTTATTCTGGTAGCATATCTCTTGGAACAGGGACGCTGCCACCTTTACTGTAGGTGCCTCGCCGTGCTGGGCCGAGTACAAGTCCAAGTGGTATTTGACAATATCGGCCACAGCCTGAGTATCGGCTGCGGAACCTGAACGGCAGCAGTAGATGTGGTCGTGCACCTTTGTGAGCTTGTCTGTAACGCGATTGGCAATGTATGCGCCGGTTGTAGTACGCGAATCGGCTCCCACTACTACTCCGCCATCAAACTCCACCGCCATAATGGTGGTACCCAAATTGGCCTCTCCAGGTCTCAGCGATGCCATTTTTTAAAACTATAGTCGGGAGATAAAGATTGGCCGTGTTGCGAGTGGAATAAATAGCTAAATTAGTTGCTGTTGAGGATGTCAAAAAAGAAATGCAAGACCACTGGGAAGCTTGAGCGAGAGGACTGACGTGTGGATGGGTGCTTGCGTATGCGCTGGATCAGTCCATGCCAATATTTTAATCACCAGTCACGTGTGAAGATATGACCATGAGTTTCAATATACGAGTGCTACTCTCCATAGAATTTTTTGACTCGCACTTGTAAATTTAAATATATATATATTTTCTTTGTCAGTATTTCCAAAGTGCTGCGGCGTGTGTTTCTAGTCTCAGCCCACCAACGCCTCAAAGAAAAGGAACTGGCGCGCGAGTTACCTTGGACCTTGACTGCCACTTTTTATTATTATTATTTTACTTTGTTTTCTACCTCCGACGAAGACAGCGACACAATTGCCCTCCACTATACTTTTTTTTTCTTTCAGATATGGACTCGCGCGAGCCTGAGGAGTACTGCACTTGCTCAGCACAAGCCGGCATCCTGAGAGAGCACACGCCTACTTGCCTGCTGTACACACCAATATCAGCCATGGATATCCCCGAAAGCTCTCGCCGGAACAGTGCTGCTAGCGCGACCTTTGAGCGAAGCGGGAGCGGGCGGCCGCCTAGTTACCCGGGCTACGGAATGGGGATTCTCAGTGGCAGCAACGCCTACCACTACCCAGCACCATCCAACGTCTCATCGATAGCGGCATCGTATGCATCGACATGCTCGATAATGGACTCGGCGGCAGCTACAGAAACAGAATCGCTGGCATCGTACCACTTTAAGCGGTCCGCCTCTGCATGTTCCTTCTCGTCGACTGCGTCAGCGTACCACGTACTGCCAACAGAGCTATTCCGGCAAATATTCTTGTATTTGGGCAACGACGACCTTAAAACCGTCGTGCAGGTCTCGCGACAGTGGCGGTCAGCAGGGAATCCGCTTCTCTGGCGCACAATGATATTTCCGCTCGACAAGCGCAGACTGGCTACGATGAAGTACCCGCTCAGCCGATTTGGCCACCATGTCCGCCGAGTGATTATTACGCCCCCGATCCTGGAATTCCAGCACAATCACACCAGCTCATCTCGGCGGGTAAGCATGTCAAATACGCGCAGCTGGTCGCTGTCGAGACCCCTGTCGCGGTCTGGGTCTGTGTCGTCACATCAACCGCATCATCAGCAGCAGTTGGGCGATCTGGCCGAGCTGAATGACCTGGCGACAGCGCCGACGGCAGCAGAGTTGGACGCTGTCGCCGCTGCTGCTGCAGCCGCGAACAATTTTGGTAGCCTCTACAGCGGGTTTGCCAGCAGTGCTTCGTCGCCACGACAGTATCCACTGACTTCAGGACACTTGCCGCCGCCCTCTCCCTTGGCCTTGACTTCGTCGCGACACAGAGCTGGATCGACGGCAACCACGCCCTTGCCAGACTTTTCGTCGTCCGCCACGCCTAGCTCAAGTGGTGGTATAGGACGTCGGGCGTCCAGAGCGAGCAATCTAACCTCGCCCTCGCCACTTCTTCCTCCAGTATATGCAGTGCCGATACCGGGCACACCCGGACCAGGTAACGTGCTCAGCGAATCGCTACCACACTCGGTTTCTGGTAGCAGCTGGGGCGGTGGCGGTGGATCAGGACTGGGTGCAATGAACATCTCTGGGGTTGTCAATGGCGCCAACATTCCCTCGCGCCAAGCCAGTGGGACAGGACACAGCTCCAGCGCCTCCCAGAGCAATGCCTATTTGTACCACGAAGTATCCGAGGGAACAGTGCTGCGCATGCACCAGTTTATGGAGCGGTTCTGTCCTAATATACTGGAAGCTGTGATCAAGAACCCGACCGGCATATCGAGCCACGGCCGGCGACTAGGTATTCTAACGCGCTTGTTCCAGGCGTACCCGCGTTTGGAAAAGCTGGATCTCAGCGATTTCATTATGTGGGATACACAGCCACTACAGGTGGTCTCGGAGCAGCTGCGTATGCTCAGCAGCCTCGATGTCACTAATCGTGTGGAGCTTGGTGACACAGACTTACTGCCAGTGGTTGAGAGCTGTCCGCGACTGAAGGAGCTCCGGATCCGTGCAACCAACGCAACCGATGTGACAATCCACGGCATCATCAACAATCTGTCGCATTTACTGGTCAGACTCAATGTCGGCGGGTGTCCGGTCAGCTCAGCGGCGATGGCTGAGCTAGTGACCAAGTGTACGAGGCTGCGCGTTCTGCAGACCTGGAGCTGCCTACGCTTGGACGACACCTTTCTGCTCGCTCTCGATCCCCATGTCCTCACCGAAATGCAGGTTCTCGACTTGATGGATGTACAAAAGTTCTCCGTCGAGGCAGTGCGACAGACATTTGGCCAGCAGACGTGGCCACATCTCAAGTATTTGAGGATCAGGGCCAAATGCTCGAGGGAGGAGTTTTCTGGGATACCGGTGCGAGCAGTGCTCAAACTCAACTCTACTACCATTTTGGATTAAGATTTGGCAATATATCCAAAGTATGTTGGCATATCCTGAAAGCAAGCTAGGGAGATGTTTTGTTTATGGCGGTGAGCCTAATCCGGGATTTTGCTGAGCATAAATTGCAGCTGTATTTGTTTACGCTAGGTTGAAGATCCGTGTCCCTCCCCCGATCTTTTTTCTTTGTGGGTGTACTTTTCTCCTCAATTGGGTGCATTTCTCCTGTTGCAATATTTCTTCTTCTTCTTAAATTTGTATACATTCTTTTTGCCTGCTAGCTTCACCGCTACTGTACTAGTGTCGACCACTTGGCGTATAGTTGTTTTCTCCCAAAAACATGATGCGCCAAACATCGGCACTCCCTAAGGGCGATAAGAGTGCGTTTGGCGTCTTCGTCGACCCAAGCACTCCTCCGACGCGACCGGAGTCGAAACTAGTCAAAGTACACGACAGGCAACCATTGCAACCTGGGCGCGCGCGAAACACAGCTTCTACGGGATGCGGCATCCTGCAGGAAGTGAATAATGTCAACAAAAAGTTTTCACTTTCGCCAAACTCACTGATAGGCGCCGAGAAGGAGAATTTTGACCCAGTTCGCAAGGAACTCGCCGTCTATCGGCGTACTATGAGCAAGGCCAAGCCACTAGAGGACAAGGTTGTGGTCGAGTGCAGCAAAGATGTTCTGCCTTCTGCGGACCATCGATCTTGTAGCGAGCACGTCGATGACAACGTGGGAAGCTCAAGTGGAACGGCTATACTTAGTACGCCTACCAGCCGTATATTAGCAAACCGCGGATCACGCCCAGCGACTGGCAATGTGGTTGCTGACACCAGCCCTACATCGAAAGCCCAGACACGTTGTACTGCTGATAGCGAAGTGCGCATGCCTGCTAGCGTAAGGCCCGGTAGGAGTATGAGTGTAGCTGTTGTGCCTGACAGGATGCCGCAACGACCACTACCGACTCGCAAGCCCAGTAGTGGTGCTGCTGGCAGAGCAGGCGTGGGCGACCTAGTCCAACTGCTGGATAGCATGGGCATGGCGCCAGCTAGTTCCATAGCAGCATCCAGATTGGCACAACTACAGGGCATGCGTCGACCCCAGCAACATACTGAGATGCCAGTCAAGGGCGCTGAGCTGCGCCTTAGCGTGCCACCGCCCGCCGCGCGAAAGCTCTCGAATAGTGCGGCTACTCAAGTAAACCCACCACCACAAGACCTCAGGTCTAACCGCACAGCATTGCCACCGCCGCCGAAGAAACCAGGCAATAAGCAAAGCAAGATACTGTCCAGCGCCCTGCTAACCCCGCCAGAGTTGAGAAAGAGCGTTCGCTGAGTCTCGTTAGTAGCAATTTATCACAAAGTTTATATTGATATTATTCTGCATCTATCAGTCGTCACTTGCGACGCCAAACAGTGATGATCTCCTCGCCAACTCGCGTATTGTGTGTTTGGCACTTTGGATCAATGTGGATAAGCTCAAAGTTGGCGTCCAATACGCGATGATAGTCGTCCTCTGAGACCAAGAACGGCGGACCACGCTCCATGTCCTCCTCCGCCTTGGTGAGAGGGTACATGAGAGCAATGAGATGGGCGCCAGGCGACAGGATCTGAGCATAGCGCTGACCCCAGTCAGCCCTCATGGACGGATGGATGGCACAGAAAAAGGTATAGTCGTATGCGACTTGGTACTGGCCTGTAGGTATGTCAAAGTTGAAAAAGTCCATGACTTGAAAGTCGGCCATCTCGGCGGGGATACCCATAGAGTCGCGGATCTTGCTAGCGGCATCGACGGCAAGTTGGCTGAGATCAGCACCAACCATGCGAAGACCGGGGCGAGCTAGAAACATGGCATCGTAGCCACGACCGCACCCTGGGACGATGCCCTGACCGCTGGGTAGCTCCCACTTCTTGTCCTGAATGAGCTCGCGGAGCGCTGGTGATACGTCACCCATGTCCCACCTGGTGGTGCCGGTCTCCCAGAAATTGAACCAGATCCTGCTGTACTCGTTAGCACTCACCTCGCTGCTTTTCTGATAGGACATTGCGGCTTGATTTTAAAGGACGTATTACCAAATAATGATAAAGAAAATAAAAAATGATGTAGTGGAGGAGAAAAGAAGGATGTGTCATGTCCAGAGTCCGCAGAGAATGGAGGTTCTATAGAGTACCTGTTTGGAAATGCGCACAGGCCGCGTGTAACGTGCGGGGGGGAAATCGGGCGGATTTCGGACAGAGCGGCGGATCCTCATGCTCAAGGGTGGTTTTTTATTCTATGTGGTTGCTAGCTTAGAGTCGTTTCCAAACTGAGACTAGCTCGTTGCCTTCCTGGCCCTCAATACAGCGGCAGTTGGGATCCACGCGCAGCAACACAAAGTAGCGCTTCAGGTATTGTTCGCACTCGGCCATAGTAACTTGATATGGTGGTGACTGGACGCGGTGGATCAGCGGGAAGAGCACAACGATAAGTGAGCCCTGAGGTACTATCATACGCGCATACGCATCCGCCCACTGCTGGCGCTGAGACGGAGCAATTGCCGAAAACAGCCTATGCAGATTGGTAGAAAGTAGGCATTGTTAGTAAATGTTGGTTGCATGTGGCGGGTCGAAATCTAACAAGGCTGCGAGGCTGCAAATGTGGCGGACATGCCTTCCCCTCAAAGCAGAGATATGTTTATGAAGCACCAAACATGCAAGTACAGCAAGTGGAGAGAATGAATGGCATAATGCATATTCATGTGCAGGACAAGATGCACAGTTACGCCTGCGCTGCTCATGCTGCTATGGTTGATACGCCTTGCACACCCCCCAAACATCATCAAGACAATTCGGTGCCGGATTGAGAAGGCGCATTGTCTATCTTTGTAAGCAATGAATGCCAACTTACCCGTACTCGTAGGCTATCGTGAAGCGTAGCAATGGCTTGAATGTGAAAAAGTTCTCAACAGCAAACGA
Source organism: Coemansia sp. RSA 922 (assembly GCA_027577415.1). Classification (NCBI taxonomy): domain Eukaryota; kingdom Fungi; phylum Kickxellomycota; class Kickxellomycetes; order Kickxellales; family Kickxellaceae; genus Coemansia; species Coemansia sp. RSA 922. The sequence continues at coordinate 6,817 of JANBQS010000256.1, read as the reverse complement.
CAGCTTTCCAGCTAGCGCGGATGCACCGCCGGCCGCCTCCACCAACTACACAGACAATAGAAATGTATAGTGAGTTCCTTCTTTAGCATAAACAATGCGCTGGTGGATGCATCAGCTCAACATCTCCACAATATGCTTTCTTATATTTTTTCACTTGCCTTGTGAGCTCTGGCGATGGCAGGTTCGCAAAAGTCGATACCGAGAACGTGAGGAAACCCCCGTTTGGCCAGATATAGCGCATCATATCCGCTACCACATCCAGCGACCAGACATCTGCCTCGTGGCAGCATCCATCGATGGACCTCTAGAAGCTCCTGTAGCGCTACCGACGGCCCTCGTTGATCGTACTCACGGCCACCATTGGCCCAGTATGCGTCCCATTCCAGCTTGTGGCCACTACCTTTGCTGTCAATATGCGCGGACCGGATCTGGACCATTGCCGCCGCCGCCGCTGCTGCTGCCACTGCGCTCGTGGTTACTTTAGGCGCCGTTGTCGATGATAGTGGCCCCTCCAGAGATACAGCCATCATGCTTTTACTTGGGTTTGGTACGAGTGGCGAGCAAAAATGTTGCGAGTCCAATGCGATGTAGAAGAGTGAACAGGATTGCTCTTAGCGGGTTACCGACCTGCTATGTATTTGCAGTAGTGGCCGTATTTCAAGAATGCTTTAAACAAGAACAGGGATATTAAGAGAGCGTGGATCAGGTACCAGGGGGCATTTTTTGGACGCAGGCACTTGCTATTTATGTGGTGGTTTGTTTGGTCGAGATAAAGGTGGAAGAGATTACCACTAATTTTTTCGTGTCTGCTTGGCTACTCAAAGCAGAAGGGAAAAGTGTCATGCACACAGGACAACGCAGCATGTCGGCAATGCTTAGCGAGACAAGGAACAGGTTGGGTAGCGCAAAGAATCCTTGGCTGGCCAAGATTGTCCATCTGTTGCTTCTGTGTGTGCCCTTGCTCGCCACGCCTTTGTCCTATAGCTCGCCACTCCTGTAGTCAGCCGCCGCTGTGCCCAGTCCAGCACTGCCAGGAACAGGGCCCCCAAGATGCCCATTATTCTTGCCTCCATGCAGCGGATACGCCTCGTGCCCGAGTATGAGCGCCGTGATTCGGGGCTTTAGGCATGTTGTAGCCTCGGATGTGGCCAACATTGCGCCATTCCGCTGGCTATAACATGGCCTCACTCGTCAGGCAGGTAGATATGAGTGAAGCGAAAAAAAGAAAAGCAAGAGTGCTCTTTTGTGTAATTGAAAGTGGCATTCCCTTATTGCCTGTATAAGGCTCGGTTCATCTGAATGCGCACTGATATTTCGAGTGTTTTTGCATTTTACCAAATAGAGACACGTATGCATTCGTGTATCTGGGTTTGCTTGCACCCTCTCCTCCTACCCTGTCAATCGCCAGTTTGCTAAAGACAATCTGCAAGAGGCAGGTGGAGGGGTTTGGGCACGGCGACAGGATACGGGCCCTGAGGGCAATCCCAACAAAGAAGATACACTAGCAAGATTTCAGACGTGTATGACTAGGTTGCGTTGCCTTTTGTGTGTTGCACACCACTCATCCTTTGTCGCCTGTGATATGCGAGGCACGCAGCAAAAGAACGTTGCCACGCCCACGCTCCATCTCTCACAAAAAATGGTGGAGCCTTTCGTTGCACACAAAATAAGATATTGTCTGTCTTCTCCGTTGGCAAATAATGCAAGGCGTCTCAGGGACACATATCATTCGGGCAAGAGCAGCACGCGCCATGTCCACATCTGTAGATTGCCATTTATGTATTTATTCTAGCACGTGTATATTACTTTGACATGGTGTGGTGTAGCAGCGCACGCACAGGCAAGGTGTTTGTTCCGTCGCTAAGCGCCTCCTTGACGATTTCCGGGTAGTGCACATTGAACTTTGCCACCGTCGACTTTCCGATCGGCCACAGCTTGTTGCTTGTAGCCAGCGGCGACACTAGCGTATGGAACGTCTTCAAGTCGGGCATTAACCCGTCTTCACGCATCTCCACGTGCAGCAGATACCACGCCGCATCCACGTCGCCCTTGCGCACACACGCTTCAATCGCCGAGTTGTAGTGGTTGCGGTTTAGCTGATACACGTTGTTAGCCTCTCGCCCATGCTTCTTTGCTCCCTTATCGCCCGTGTAATCCTGCAGCGTCCTCCATACCCGCTGCACATCGTCTCGTGTTGCCTTTTCGTTAAACCCAATGCCGTCTAGCCACACCGCCGCAACGGCGCCAAACGTACGATTTGAGAGCTGCTTGCTGTCAAGCAGATACTCCGCTAGCTGTTCCATCGGCTCTACCATTCCGCTCCGATTCAGACCATCCAAAATCGATAGATACGCCGATGGTCCGTTGATAGGCTCGGACAATTCAGCCTGCTGCTGGTCAGAGTCCACGCCGTCGCCCGGCGGCAATGTCAACTGCTGCTGCTGTCCAACTTGCACAGTCGCAAAATTCGACTCTAGCGAAGGCGCCTCGCACAGGATATGCAGGATGAGCTCGAGCGCTCCCGGTACGTCGTATCTCTGACTCAACCGTAGAGCCAACCCTGCTTGCATCATCCGCCAGTTAGGTTCAATTCCACACCGAAGTATCTCTCTCCACAGCATACGCTCAGACTCCCGCGCCCGGAGCAAGCCAGCTACTTTTATGAGATACGACATTAGTTGCCGAAGGTCCTTTGATGTCGGCTTAATGCTGCCGATGAGCTTGACTACAGAGCTGGCGCGCTCCTGCGGTGTTTGAGGGCCGAATTGCGACAAAACTGACGTGTCCGGTCCCAGTGCTGCCGAAGTCAGTAACATGCCAATGGCTTGAGCGTTATTGGTCTGCGAGATATCGCCGAATGCCTGGGACAAAATCGTTTGGTGAGTGCCATTCAGCTTCCACTCTCGCCGGGACAGCACATGGACCAGTCGTGCTGTGGCAACGGGCGCCAGCACTGAGTTTGCCTTGATAAAGCTCGGCAACAGCTTCTTGTTGCTATTCAGCTTGTCGCCAATCCAATTGAGCACTTTGTCGTGTGCTGCCGAGTCAAAGTCAAACAGTTGCTGCGCGATCCAGCTCAGAGCCAGCGTCCCGTCTTTCTGATACAGTCGCTGCGTAATGGCCATTACCGTGAATGGTGCAAGCCGGCCTACTATCGACACAAGCAGCTGCGTTATGGCGTATCCTTGCTCAAGCTTCCAGTCAAGCATGCTATCAACTACGCTTTCGACAAGGTTTGCTTTGTACTCGGACAGCGACAGAGGGGCCGAGGGCGCGGGCTCGATCGTGTTCCGGCTCAAGAGCTCCAGTGTCGTCACTAACAACTTTTCAGACTCCGCACTTCCACACAGCGCGAGATTGGATAATGCCGAGGCTACTTGGCAAGTATTGCCTCGCACATTTGGAATGGGCTTGGGAGGCATATCGGTGACGGTAGTTAGTATCTTGACAGCCCGGTCTACTTGTTCCACGCGTACAAAGGCCAGCGCATACCGCATAACCAACTGCGTGTCGCCTATTTCCCACTCGATCGCCTTTGCCTCGTAGTAAAGCTCCATTTGATCGACAGTCGGCAGCTTCTTGGTCGCGCCCGCCGCAAATCGCCGCAGCACTATCGGCAGCATGTCCATTAGATCGCTAGCCAGCTCGCGTGCCTCGATACACCGAATCAGCCGTACGATCTCGAGGTCCGTTATATGAACATCGGGTCGCTCATAGTAGTAGGCCAAGATCGCATGTGCAAGCATGTTGTAACGGTACTCTCGGTCGGAAAGAGCTCGCGAAGGTTTTTCACCCTCTCGTACTGCACTCAAGTCCTTGATCGACGCCACATCCATGTTATACATGTGCTCAAGGCCCAATACGCGCACCAGCGTCCACCGCGAAAGCGACTCTGGCACTGCCTTTAGAATTAGATCGACTGCCACACACAACGCCAGGTTCGACTGTCCTACGACCAAAAAGTATTCCAGGATATACCGCTTGAACAAAGTCAGCTCAATAAACCTGCCGTGCATTTTAGGCCGCTGTCGGATAGCCTTGATTATCAGGAAAAAGTCGCGAAAGTAAGGCTGGCGCTTCTCCACGGGTAGCGTGTACAGCATTCTGACATAGAGGTCCAGGTGCGCCATGTAGTCTTCGGGCATCCACTTGGGCTTGGCAAAGTCAAACTCGCCCATGTACTTTGTGTCACCGGTGCTTCTGTCGAGATATTCGGACTTGGAGTTACGGAACGCCTGGAATATCTTCACAACTCCAAACGCATTTTTCTTGTTTATAAAATCGGGCAACTCAACAACGTCGTAGTATGCTCGCGTCGGGGTGAGCTTGATGCCAACATGATCGTGCAGAAATTCGATGTTGCGACTCATGTACTCGTTTTCAAGCGACAGCGGGTGGCTGCCGCGGTTTGTTGGCACGTATTGGGCAAACGCCTGGGCCTCTTTCGCCTTTGCCTCAGATATCTTCTCCTTTTTGTGGACAATGGCGCTCTTGAATGGGTTGTGTAGGCCATCACTAAGCGGACAGACCAGCAAGTCATCGAGATCGAGTTTTTGCGGCCTGACTTTTAGGCATGCAATATGTTTCTTCCATCGCCGACTCTGGTATACGGCTGCCTGGATCGTCGCCCTGCGAGTAACGGACCCGGTGCCTACTGTTCTGACAGTCGTCGAGCTAAGCATTGGCCAACAAACAAGTGTTTAAATAATCGAAATGAAGAACAGCAAGATAAAGGAGAATCACCAAAAAAAAATTGGTTACATGCTTTGCCCAAGTATTCAAGATTTTAATTTACAAGGTGATCCCTTGATCGATCCATAGTTGCAATGGTTCAACGCCAAAGAGATGTTGCCAATCGGTTTTTTGGCCCCTGACATTATTTGTTCAATACTTTTCTACTGTTAGTTTTTTTTTTTTTTTTTGCTATCGGACATGGACACCAAGGCGCCTAGGACGATTGTTGCTCTGGGACTAGAGGGCTCGGCTAACAAACTGGGAATCGGCATTGTCAAGCACGTATACCCGAGCGGCATTTCCAGCGATGGCGAGCTGAGTCCCGAGTATGTTGAGCTTGCTAATGTCCGCGACACGTACAACCCACCCGCCGGAGAGGGCTTTTTACCCCGTGATGTGGCTGCGCATCACCGCTCGACGATTATTACGCTCATACGCCAGGCCTTTGAAGAGGCAAAAATCGGGCCCCAGGACCTCGACTGTATCTGCTACACCAAGGGCCCCGGGATGGGCGCACCGCTGCAGTCAGTAGCGCTTGTTGCCCGCACTTTGTCGCAGATCTGGGGCGTACCACTGGTTGGGGTCAACCACTGTGTTGGACACATTGAGATGGGTCGTGCGATCACTGGTGCCCAAAACCCAGTCGTGCTCTATGTTAGCGGCGGCAACACGCAAGTCATTGCGTACTCGCAGCAAACTTACAGGATATTCGGCGAAACACTGGATATTGCAATTGGAAACTGTCTCGATCGGTTTGCTCGCGTGCTAATGCTGCCAAACGACCCCAGCCCTGGATACAATATTGAGCAGTACGCCAGACGTGGGTCGAAATTCATTGAGTTGCCTTATACAGTCAAGGGCATGGACGTTTCGTTTTCAGGGATCCTCTCGTTTATTGAAAAGATGGCCAAGACCGAGGCCGACAAGTACTCCCCAGAAGATTTGTGCTACTCGCTACAGGAGACCATGTTTGCCATGCTAGTGGAGATCACAGAGCGCGCAATGGCGCATATTGGTGCTACGGAAGTTTTGGTCGTCGGAGGTGTTGGGTGCAATGTGCGGTTGCAAGAGATGATGGGCCAAATGGCCAAGGAGCGCGGTGGCAAGGTCTTTGCGACTGACATGCGCTATTGTATTGATAACGGCATCATGATCGCTCAAGCCGGTGCGCTGGCGTTTGCTCGTGGCTTTACTACATCTATCGAGGACAGCTGGATTACACAGCGGTTCCGCACCGACCAAGTCCACGTCGAGTGGCGAGTCTAGAGCATAGCTTTGTTAGCGTTAGATAAAAATTAAATCGATAATGAACACATACTCCAAAGAAATGCTAACGCCTGTAAGAGCTGCGATACCTGGAGGGCGATCTGGACCGCGAGTATGATCTATCGCGTCGGCTTTTATCTCCGCTGGATCTGTGATCCCTCTCTCGCCTGTAAACATCGCGACTACGGTCGCGGCCATATCTCGACCTCGTTGGCCTGTACTCGTCACGCCCACGGCTGCGATCATATCCAGCGCGAGGTGAAGGCGACCGAGAGTAGGCTGGGGAGCGACGGCGGCGCGGAGGCGAGCGTGATCTTGAGTCCGCGCCCTTTTCTCTTTCAAAATCGCGACCGCGCGCACTCACACCATCCCGCAGCGACAGTTTGTCCATGTTCCTCACTTCGTGTTCACCAGCGCCTGTACTAGGTGACCTAGAGCGATATCTTTTGCGAGAAGGCAAGGGAGATCTGCTAGCCCGACCTGTAGCGGAGTTGGAGACCGCGACTCTTCTGTGGTCGTCATTTTTGTTAGAGGCTCGTTCAGGAGAGCGGGGAGACGCAGCAGGCGAGTAAGAGGGCGAGCGTACTCTGGGTCGGCGTGTCTCGGGTGCGTTATTTGGCTGTGGGCTGCGAGAGCGACTATCGCGCACTGCATCCTTCCCTTTCTCTAAACCAATCGAGGAGGCGACCGCGGGTCTTTCGCTTGGCTCCTCAGCTGCTGTATACCTTGCATCAGAGGCGGGCAACCGCTTCGGAGACGAACGACTGTGACTGCGTCGGCGATTTTCGGGACTTTGGGACATTTTACGAAGAGGACT
>JANBQS010000255.1:0-24193 GCA_027577415.1 Coemansia sp. RSA 922 | reverse complement strand
TAGCAAGTGCATCAAATTGAAACACAACAAGTGCTATCGCCAGTGCTAGGAGTACTACTCATGCTATGTAGTTCCAAGCACTCGTCGATTTGCTCAACCAACCTATTTCTACGTATGTGAACAATTATTTTGTTAATATATACATTATTGATGCCTAAAATCGTCCTAAAACGTATTGGTGTACACTAACGTGCTTTCTACATGTCATGGCAACGTAAATGATGGCTAAAACGGGTAAATAAAAAACATAAAAAAATTGTTTTCAGTCGCCGTTTCTAGCTAAATTAGCGTTTACTAGCATTGTTTTACGTATTTATTGACAAATATCTGTCCAATGCTGCATTAGTCGCTAATAATAGACAATAGAGTTTGTATTGAGACTAGATTACATTGTAGAACAAGTATTACGCTATTTTCTAATATATTTGACAATTATTTACATTGTTTTTGCTTTAATAATAGCTATGTATAGCGTAAAAACATACTCTTTACTTTAATAAACCTATGTTTATCTCTTGCAGCGACAATACACACTTGTAAAAACTACAAAGGCTACAAATGGTTATTAGCGTGTATACATACAATTGACGCCCACATAAAAATATTTAGGTATAACATATCCCTCTCGCACAACGCATATGGCAATATCTAGGAGAGCATACATTGAATTTTATAATGTGATGAAGGATACAAGTGATTAAATACAGTTGTGAATTGTTGTTACGGTGGTCGCTGGAGACATTGCTAGCGATTTGACTACGTGGAGGGGTTTTGCGACTGCAGAACGCCAATACATTCTGTGTTGAGGACAATTCTTGATGTGCATACGTTGGCATGCCATTACACGTTGCACCACTCCAACGCTGTTGTTCATTATACTGATCTACGTGCCTTAAATGCCACACAGCTACCAAGCAAGCAATGGCAGCATGTGCAATGGCAAATAATCATTGATCTTGCTGTAGACAATGTATTTACAACGGTGTGAAATTCCACTGAGAGCATACAAATAGGAGTGGTTTTTCATGCACCGGTGGCATTAATCTGCTATAGTTACCTGTACCTGAATCGCAAGAACGTTTTAACATCACTGTTTCACAACGGAGCGCATCTTTGAAAGTATGCAAGTAGAAATGCAATACTGTGACAGTCAGTAGAGTAAATGCAGCGACAAGGCAACTAGGAGGCCAAGGAACTGAGAAGGACCAGGCCGATAGAATTCCGAGCTACAATAATGCCAATGCAGCGCTTAAACTCGTAATAAACAGTGCAAAAGGTAACACACGGCCTTGCCAGAACCTACCAGAGCATATTTGTCCACCAATCGACAATGACAATGCCTCTATGTCACTCACCATGCCAGACACAAGGCCAATGTGTATCTCGCATGCCCTGTTAACTGAGTCGATAGTACACATTACAGAGTATAAGGATCGCAACTCACAGGCTTAGCATTGATGCCATGTAAACAAACGCTGCTGGTCTGTATCAAAGTCGCTGACACCTAATGCTGCGAACTGAAAGCTGCGTGCAAAAGCTACCAACGCAATGGCCCAACATCAGTTCAGGTTCAAGGAGAGTACCACAACCGATCCAAGCGCGTGGCAGTCAGAGAAGCACTCTAAATGTGGAATTGGCAGGCATGAATTAGCCGCGGTGGTGAGATTGGAAAGGCGAAATGCAGCGACCAACGATTCCAAGCAGAATTGAACAGGCGCAAGCGAGAACGACGACGGCGTTGTCAGGGTTAGAAAAGGGAAAGAAATAAAAGGGGTTAGAAGAGGATTGCTGGGGGAATTGAGCTAGAGAGGGGTTGAGAAAAATTTTACAATGAGAAGAGGAAAGAAGAAAAGAGAGGCGCACTGACAAAGGTATACATTTATTTATTCTAACCGAGAGAAAAAGTGAGCAGTTTATTGTGTCACATGTGAACACGTGACAAAGAAAAATTAAGCGGGGAGGAAAAACCTGCAGAAACCCCAAAAAAACCCCCACAGAAAAAAGGTTTCCCCACAACCACATGCATGGCAAACGCCGCTGGAACTTCTAAGAGTATCTTGGGTTGATGGACCACAGTCCCTTGCCTTCCACCTTGCTCTTTCTACCGCGACACCAATTGTCAATAAGGGAGGTGCACAGTAGACTACGCCGACCTCTTCTGGGCTGCCGATTCGCACTCCACGTTGGGTGGGCGCAGTTCATGCATCAGCTGCCTTCTTTTCTTGGGCCTAACCGCCGACGCCTCTTCCTTGCAAACCCGCGTGTAATTCGCGGTAACCAGCATTCCTCGTACTCGTACTCCCACCTCTTGCGGATGGCGATATTCCTCAGTATTCGCTATCACCGGCGCACCGACTTGAGCTCCTTGGCGTCTGCGACCTTGCGCGACATCCAGTCCCTGCCCTTTTCGCTGAACTGGTTCATTTCGTGGGCGATCGCGTTGGCGGTACCAGGCTGCCATGCTTGCCGGATTAGAGCGCTTGCAGTCTTTTCTTTGGCTACTTGCGTGATCCACTTAACCACTGGTCCCTCTTTCCTCTGCAGCTCCTCCTCGTCCCCACCGTTATCTGCAGTATTTTCCTCGTCATTCCCAAATTCAGCATCCACATGCGATCTCGACGGTCTAACTAGCGTCCACCAGTCTGGCCTAGGAGCCATCGCCGTCACCGCAGTAACTGACAGTCCCGCCTTAAACCCACAGAAAAAAGGACTCCCCCACTTTTAGTGATTTATCGGAAATGACATCATTTTTGTGGGATATGAAGCGATGGGGTCGATTATCTCCCCTTGCGCACAGCCATTGGTGCCAGCTGCAAATCCTCTCCACTTTACTGCCCATTTAGCTTTCTCGTGAAACATGCTCAAACGCGCCTTGCATTTTGGTAACATTTCCAATCAGGAACACTATGCGGCTAGTATAAGTAACAAGGCGGGGCGCATCTATGTTATAGGGAGTTTTCAACTATTCTTGTTCTTTTTATGCCAGCAATTGTGAATATCATAAAACATGAGGTTACTTACTGACCGAGATGCATCAGGCGATATAGCGATATCTACAGGTTTGAGCGACTTTGCCGATTCATCCGACCAGTCTGACGACATAGGTAAGACATCGACTGCCAGCGACGCGCACTTGGAGCATGCAGTGCCTCGCAATGGCTCGTGGGTTGGCGCCGTATTTAACGTCATGTGCATCAGCATCGGAACTGGTACTATGAATCTCCCGTCAGTTGTGCGGCGGTGTGGATGGTTCGGTATCATCCTCTTTGTTTTGATGGCAGTTGTCGGCTGGTACGTCGGCGTCCTATTTAAGCGCTCAATGTATTCGCGCCCTGGACGCCGCATCTCAAGCTTTTCGCTGGTCGTGCGAGAGGCATTTGGCCCGGCCGGATACTGGTTTGCTACAGCTATCACCTACTTGTACTGCTGCGGCACGGTGGTGTCGTGGATTATTATTAGCGGTACTCAGATCACTCGTTTGCTTGGATTCGCCCACGCACACCTTAGCGAAAAGGTCAGCATGACTATCATTGCCATTGCCATGTGGATCCCCTTCACGCTGCTCAAGACGCTGGGTGAGATCACAATATCCTCAGTATTTGGAGTATTGACGGCCATGTTTACGGTTATTGTTTTGGGAGTCACGTCGCTGCAGCACAAGTACACGGACACGTACCACAGCCCCGACTTCGACAGTGGCCCCACGCACACCTTTATTATCGGGTCTGGCATCCCATCGGCATTGGCGTCGATATCGTTTATGTACGCCGGCGCAGTCGTCTTTCCACACATTGAGGCAAATATGAAGCGGCCTAAACAGTTTGGGTGGATGCTCTCGCTATCCAACACGCTTGTTTGCGGCGCTTATTTGCTCTCCTCGGTTACTGGGTACTTGGCATTTGGCAACCAGACTGTGTCTCCGATCCTCAACAACTTGCCCAACTTGGCCATTGTCAACGTAGCGACGATTCTAATTATTGTGCACGTGGTGTTTGCAGCGCCAGTGATGCTGGTCTCGGCCAACCTAGAGCTGGAGCTGGCGCTGGGTGTCATGCCTCAGATAATAGGCAAAAGAAAAGAGTTTATGTGGCGCGTTGTGATGCGTACTATCACCATGGGCATCTTGCTGGGCGTGTCGATTGCAATTCCCTACTTTGGCCAAGTCATCGATTTGGTATCGGCGATATCGACTACCGTGGTATTCTTCCTAGTGCCCGTATTCTGCTACGTAAAGCTGTTTGGCTGGCGAAATATACTAAAGTACGAGCTGGTTCTGTGCTTTATTCTCGCTGGCATCGGGGCGGTCGCTTGCGTCTGGGGTCTGATTGACGCCATAAAGTCATTGAAAACGGCGATAGAGAACGGACACGGCTAGATGATTAAAATTACGACTTTAAAAATATAGTTACAGTTGGCTTTATCGACGTCTTTGCTGACCCAGCAGATCCATAGGCCAACGCCAAGTTGCGTGGGTGCCACTCTAGCGCGGTAGTCATCGATGTAACAGTCACTTGTTGGACTAGCTCTCCAGAGTACGAGTCGTGGAGCCGGACAGCAAAGTCGTCAGAGGCACTAGCTATAAAGCGACCGTCAGAGCTAAAGTTGACCAGCAGCAGTGGCGACTCGTAGCCATCGATAGTACGCACTGTAGAAAAGTCGTCGGTTCGCCAAATGCCCATGGTGGCATCAGCGCCTCCAGTAGCCAGCAGCTTGGAGCGTGGATCAATGCCAATGGCATTGCAGGCCGCTGTGTGGGCTGGGATCATAGTAAGGTGCTCCATGCTAGGCCAGGCATAGACCTCGACTGATCCGCGGAGGGTTGTCATAAACAGGAGCGACTCGCTTACGTCCCACTTTATCGAACACACAACTTCGTCCAGCTCTGCCACGACAACTGGCGACTGCGGGCTGGCCATATCAAATATCTCCAGCCCCTCTTCGCGATTCACTACGGCAAAGTACTTGCCCGATGGGCTCCAGCAAATGTCAGAGTTCAACCCACTCGTGTCCAGTTTGGTAGATACGCTGTTGGCACGCTGGTCCCACAGGAACACACACTTTTCGTAGGAAGCAGCGGCTAGTATTTGCGAGTGTTGCAGGGCTGGGCACCACGCCAAGCGCTCAATGTCATTGCCCAGCTCCTTTAGCTCCTCGCCCTCCTTGTGTCCGCCGCGCTCGAGTCGCCATGACCGCACTGGTCCCTTTGCACCCGCCGCCGTCAGCAGTCCGCCATCGCTGCTCCAGGAGAGGTCGTAGATGGCGCCCTGCTCCCAGTGCATCTTGGTTTCCTTGTGGTTTTGGAATGTATTCGCGGCCATGGTAAATAAAATATAAAGTGAAAAAGGGGTTAAAGAGCTGAGTGTGTGCATGATGATCGAGGATTGAGATCTTATAAAGTCATTGTATCGGAGCTCTGTATGGGCAAAGTGGTTTTTGGTTCTCCTTTTCTCACAAAAAATGATTATTCTTTTTTCATTTTGTATTAATGTAATATTGCATTTCACATGGCTAAACGTGGAATCTCCGTTGCCCTGAGCGTCGAGCCGAGCACCAGCTTTAAGCGGACATGTACGCGGACCGAGAATTCCAGCCCCTTTTGCCCCGAGTGCGAAAGTACAGAAATCCACAGTGGTGGAGGCGAAGAGTATTGCGGCGATTGCGGAGCGGTTGTGAACAGCATAATTCTGACGACGAACCACTCGTATGACTCGGAGCGGAACTTTGGAGGTAACTACATTAGATTCCTACCTTGCCGGGACAGCAGCGATCCAGCAACTGAGCGGTTTCACAAGCGGTGGAGCCAAGACATGGTTAAGCACGCTCGCAAATCGATAGGCAATGTGTGCAACACGCTTGGCTCGGGCGGACTGGCCGAGCGCGCAGAGAGGATATTCGTCGACAGCTCAAAGCGGCTAATGGATCCCAGCCTCAAAGTCAAGGCGGGCGTGTTTGGGCGAAATGGCGAAGTCAGAGCAGCAGCCAGCGTGTACATTGCTGCGCTCGAGGCAAGCAAGGCACTCAGCCTCGTTGACATGGCTGCCGCCACTCGCCTAAGCGCTTACTCTATTGGCAATGTGGCAAAGAGCGTGGTGAGTCTACTAAACATGCAGCTTCCGCTGGCTGACCCGCTGCTGCGTATTGAGAGAGCAGTCAACCGCGTGTTTGGGTGCGCACTGAAGAGCCGCACTGACACTGAGGGGCGGCAGAGTACAGTATCTCACATCGCAGGCACTGCAAAGGCGGCACAGGGCTTCCCAGACCTGCTCTTGGGGTTTCTTGCCAACAACGAGGCGCTGCGCCCAAAGCTGATCGAAGTAGCGGGCCAGGTCTTGGCCTTTGAGCAGTTTTGCTCGCGACATGCGGGATTTAATCCAGGTACGCTTGTGTGTTCTGCCGTGGCAATGGGAATTGAGCACCTGTTTGTTGTCGCCCCAGACACCGAAGCTGGCTCACTGCGGCGATGCCAACAGGAAGTCATTTGCCGCCTGGTAGCCCTACTGAATGGCTCAGGCCAGCGCACCATCGTGCGACATGTAGCCACACTGCAGCAAGACCTAGTAAAGGCCAGCACGGCTACACCCTGGCTGGCACAGGCCAAAATAACTACAGACACTGCTGCCGTGTATCTAGTTGAAATCCTCTTTTGCTACGAAAATACTCGCGCCTGGCTCTTTGCTTCGCGCCCGGAAACTCCGGCGGTGGCATCAGAGTCAGCAATTCGTCAATTGGTGGCCGACTTGGACAGCTCTCCGTCGTTTGCGCGCGCACAGATCTCACGAGAGCGTCGGCGTGCTATTCTTGCTGCCGAATTGGATTCAGCCACAGGCGAGCCATCTAATACCGAGGCTGCCGCCATTAACAGGCTGCACCGCTTGGGTGTTGACCGTGATGAATTGCTGACGCTCCCGCTGCACACGCTAGAAGACATTGCCCCCGCTGTCGAGCGTAGTCGCGTCATGGAGGCTGACCATAGGCTGCGACTTGACTCACCGACTGTTGGCCCCGAAGACATGCCTGATGAAGAACTGAGTGAGTATCTACGTTCAAGTACATCATTGCCACTCGGGGATCAACCTCCAGGCTCTCGATGACATTGCAACCACGGCAGCAAGTTCACCACTGACAATCGGACAAGTCTTGTCGGAAATACATACTTTTTTTTGCCAAAGTACTTTTTTGAAGATCATTGCAATCTTCTAGACACTCCATGCTGCTTATAAACTAGTTTGTTCTTCGCACGTGGACCATCTTTACAGGGTGAAATTGCGGGATCTGCTTTGCGCTGTGTGTCCATGTTTCCGAAATTATCTGCCTGGAGTTGTAGGATAGTTTAGCCCGCTCGCATGCTCTCCCAAACAAAGGTCTTCTATAAAGTCTGCACGGGTGGTCCCGCGGCTGCTCCTCCACAACCACTTTTCCACCATCCAACTCTCCTAATTTTACCTCGCTCCCTTTCTTGCTATTTCGGTTCTCAGCCAGAATGCAGCTGCGTTTTAGCTCTCTCCTAGCCTGTACGGGCGCACTTCTGAGTGCCTCAGTGGCCATAGCCGCCGCCATCCCGACTAGACCAAACTTGATCGTGTTTGGAAACTCACTATCTGATGTTGGCAACACTGCCGCGCTTACTAACACTCCCGCCTACTGGGACGGCCGCTTCACAAGCTCCTACGTCTGGAACGAGTACACCGCCAAGATCCTCGGCATGACTTTGCAAAACAAGGCCTTTGGCGGAGCTACCTCGAATAATATTCTCTCACCTGGAGCCATTGGCAACACGACCATTCCCAGCTTCCGCGACCAAGTCACTGCCTGGCTCCAGGCCAATCCCTCGCCTTCAACCTTCAATCTTAGGAACGACATTGTCGAGATTGAAATCGGCGGCAATGACGTCCTTAACCGCCTCGAGGGCCTGCTCACTGGTACTGTTAACGTCGCTGACTTTGCTAGCCAGCTTTCTGCTTCAATCGCCGCCGACACTCAGCGTCTGTTCGCCGCTGGCTACAAGAAGGTTCATTTGTGGAATCTCCCTCCTGTCGATCAGTCTCCAATTGTCCTTTCTCTGGGCGCCAGCACCATCATCAAGCCTGTCGTCGCTGCCATTAATGCTGCTGTCAAGGCCGCTGTCCAGCCACTAGGCGCCCGTATCCTTGATCTCAATGATCTGACTCTTGTTGCGCTTCAGCCCAAAGTGCTTTCGGCAATGGGTATCACCGTCACTACTGGTGCCTGCTTTGTCGTGGACCCTGCCGGTGCCGTCACTATCTGCAACAACCCAGACCAGCACCTTTTCTACGATGTCATCCATCCTTCCAGCCGCATGCACTATCTGTGGGGAACTGCTGCTGCCCTCCTAGCTCTCAAGCCCGGATCTTCGCTCACTGCCTCTGAGGCTCTGGGTCTAATCGCTGTCTTTAACATTGGTCAGAGCAGTCGCGATGACAACATTATCGCCGACGGGCCATTCTAAACTTGGCTGTATAACTTTTGATCTCTTCATTAAGCAAATGTGATTTAGTACGGATAAACACTTTGAGCCTCTGAATGTTCTCTAAATTCGATTATGCTATTGTTGCTAATTGGTTGCATGATTAACAATGACTTGCTTGTGCTTGATAAACTCTGGTGAGTGCTGATTTGGATCATGTCAGTCAAATGACGAACGTGATGTTGATACATCAACTCATCATAGACAAATGCCGGAAAGGCGGATCAGGGATGCCATGCGCAGTCAACTTGGAATTCATATTTAAGGAAGGCTTTTCCCGCTCTGTTGCCCTTTCCACCTCCTCTTTCTCTAACTTTTTCCCTTGCTAATATTGTTTAGAAGGTAAGTAATATCTTTGTCGTGTAGTGTAGGTAAGCGAAAAATATATATATAGGGGTAAGTGGTATTGTGTTGGACAGTGGCAATGGCTAGGATTGCCATCATTCTCATTATTGGCCGCTGGCTGCACCCCTACTGAGCGCACGCGCACACTGTTGATGATGCCTGAGCCTTGGCAAGTGACGCGCTAAGCTCCTCTGCGTGTCTCTCGGCGGCCTCGAGGTCGCGCTCGCGGGCTTCCAGCTCCTTAGCGAGCCCTCGAGACTTCTGCCAAGCCTTGCTGAGCTGGGCGCCCAGCTGAGCCCTTTCGCCCATCAGCTGGGCGATTTGGGCGTCCGCCCGTTCCAGCTCTTCCCAGAGCGACTCACGGCTGGCCATGTCTTTTAGATAATAAAAAATATATAAAAGAAGATATAATAAAACACAACTGATGTAAGTGAAGAAAGAGTAGTGCATACATGGAGTGGTAAGTATTTGGCCTAAGCAGGCGGTCTGTTGCACAGTTCGCACACGTATGCTTCAACGCTAGTTAAATCATTTACCCGAGCTTGGCTATTGACTCGCTAATAGCAAGTGTAGCCCAAAAGCTGTGTGAAGGTTATGCCGACAATAGAAACGCTCAGCCAGAGCTCGTCCCGGCTTAACCATTGGTCACAGCGCCAAAACAAAAATAGTATACCAGTAGGTTTATATTATGTTTTAGAAGCGAAGGAAACTAACGTAGCTTATAAAAGTTTGTGTCAATAAATTAAACATTGGAAAGGTTAAGGAAAAAGAAGAAATATGTTAACCAGTCAAACACGCTCTATATCCAAAGTGCCAAACAAACAAGTGAACCAAGGGAACTAAACTGAGCCGAGTCAAGATATAGGACAATGGTACCGAGGAACAAAAGAGATATTTAACATATAGTAATAAGATTTAGTCAAATGTTGTAGCGCAGGAGGAGTATTTAAAGACAAGGCAGCGCCCTAGGCACGCCGGCTGGAGATACTCCTCAGTGAGAAATAAATTCTTTATTCACTTATTCTTGACAAATACACTATTCATCTGATATGTGCTGGGTAAAAGAGAAGTGCTCAATTTAGCATTTAGGCAGTGTGTATTTAATAAAGACAATATTAAAGAGATGTCAAAGGAGCCACAAATAAGGGAGATTACAGATCGGCAAAAAATGAGGCACCAGATGCTCTTTTCTTTTTGTCTGGGTTGACTAACTCCGCAAGTGCAGCCCGTTTGGCTTTCAGCTTCTCTGCCTTTGTTGGCTTGGGTTTCCGACGCTTTGCCGCTGTGTCATTGCCTTCGTCGTCCGAGTCACCCCAGCTCCCCCATCCATCGCTATCGCTCGCATCTTCATTGTCGTTGGCATCAGTTGGCTCCTCTTCAGCATTAGTTGATACTGGGTCAATATGCTTTGTCAGTTTGTCACCGTTATCTGAGCCGTCGGATTCGCCACTGTCAGAATCGCTATCAACGATATCCACTTCATCATCACTGGAGTCTACACCAGACTCTGGATCGCCGCGCACGCGGAGCTCGCTTCCATCAGATAGGCCATCAATGTCAATTTCAGGCTCATCGTCTACAATGCCCTTGCTGACTTGAATGGCCATAGCTTGTGCATCAAGCTTCTCGTCACCATTGACATCCGCATCTTCGTCTTCGTCACTAGCACCATCGTTGAAAATATATCCAATATCCCAGAAATGCACCGTATGATCATGAGAGCAAGAGGCCAGCCACTGTTGGTCATAGCTGAGGACGACCTTTTCGACGGGCAACGATTTGTGGTCACCAGCAACGCCGACAAGTTTATGCGGAAACAACTGTACAATGCGTAGCAATCCGTCGCTAGAGCCAGTAACGCACAAATCTTCGGTGAGCTTGCAAATGGAGTCAATGCTTTGCGGGTGTCCAGGGAAGCGATCCGTAACGTCGTCAAACTGGCCGTAGGTGAATATACCCAAGACGCCGTCAGTCTCACCAACGATGACCTTTTTGCCACCACGCATAATAGCTACAGATAGTAGTTCGTCATCCTGGTTCTCTGAAACATGAAAGGGCTTTGACTTGCGGACATCGTATATGGACATACATCCATCGCCGCTGGTAGCCAACAAATGACGCTTATCCGAGTTGAAGACCATATCGGAAATATAGTCAACGTGCTCCTTGAAGGTAAATGCCGGCTTGTTGTTCTGCCTAATGTCCCACAGCTTCAGTCCGCCAGACTCGTCTCCAGTGGCTATAATCTGCTCATTGACGTACTTCACTATATTGATGGCCTTGTCGTGAGCCTCTTCGACGCGTGTGAGTTCTGCTCCTGTGGTTATGTCTAGTGACTGCCAGGATTTGTCCTTGGAGGCAGTGTAAAGAGAGAGACCGTCGCCGGCGAAGCACAGAGAGCGACATGATTTGCGGTGGGGTTTGAGTCGGTGCTGACGAGTGTTGCCTGTGAGCGAATACTGGTGGATGAAAACGTGACCGGTTATCAGAGAGCTGGCTACCAAGTCGGAGGTGGGACTGAATGCAACGTCGATTACGGGTTCTTTGAATTTAAGCGATTTTGGTCGCTCCGCATTGTCGTCCATTGGATATAAAGTGCTGAAAGTGAGTGAGAATAGCGACTAAAGAGAACTTGTGATGAGAAAAAAGGCAAAGCTTTAGAGAGAATTTGCATTATATGCAGGGACTTGATCATGATCAGGCGGTGATCGTACCATGCAAAAAAAAAAATAAAGGATGTAAATTTTCTTAATGGGCCTTGGATAGTTTATAAAAAAAATTTTCAACTTTTCTTGGTTCTTTACATTAAAATTTTGTTATTGTTGTTGTTGCTCGTGTTGTATACATCGATTATGGATTCAGAGATTAACCCCAAGTACCAGTCGTCGGCGGCTATAGTTGAGCAAGTACTAAAGCAGGTACTCAGCGTTGTGGTTCCCGGGATATCGGTAGCGTCTCTGTGCAGCTATGCTGATTCGCTTGTATCAGCGTACACAAAATCAGTGCACCGCAAGGAAAGCGAGATCGAGCGTGGAGCATCTTACCCAGCCACAGTATCTGTGAACAACATTATCCAGAACTGCTCGCCATCAGCCAGCGAAGACACGCTTTTGCAAGAGGGCGATGTAGTGAAGATCGAAGTGGGCGCACATATCGACGGATACGTTGCCTCGGCGGCACACACTGTGGTAGCCACCAACCACCCGGGAGTTGTGGTGGAGGACCGGCGTGCTGACGCTATCAGTGCGGCTTACTATGGTAGCGAGGTGGCGGCGCGGATGATTAGGCCGGGACAGTCGGCACGCAACCTGGTCAAGGCTCTGGGTCTGGTGGCGGCTGGGTTCGGATGTACTGTTGCTGAAGACACGTTCACCTGCCAGTTGGACCGGTTTGTTATGAGCGGACCCAATACTTTTGCTAACCGGTTCAACCCCGACGTGCTTGCGCCTGATTTCACTTTTGAGACTGGCGAGATGTACACGATCGACTGCACGATGAGCACGGGCTCTGGCGTAGCACGGGCGTCTACCCTAGACCCAGCAGTGTACCAGCGGGATGTCAACCACCAGTATTCGCTGAAACTGCGTACCTCTCGGGCTTTGTTCTCTGAGGTGTGCAAGCGGTACTCTGTGTTCCCGTTCCTCATGCGCGATATTGTGGATGCCAACCAGTCGATTAAGGCTGGTGTCGCTGAGTGTGTAAAGTCGCAGTTGTTGGTTCCGTTTGCTGTTACTATGGATAAGAAGGCTGGATCGGTGGTGGCTCAGTTCAAGCTCACTATTATGTGCCATTATTCGGGCCCAATCCGTATTACTCGGGCGTTGCCGATGGCTGGTAACATTCGGTCTGCTACGGTGGTTCCGGAGGGCTCGGAGATTGGACAGATCCTCGCGTTGGACTGTGGACAGGCAGCGTTGCCTGACCTGCCTCGGCTCAAGACTCTGATCCAGGCGCCTGTGCCCACTCAGCAGCAGCAACAGCAGCAGTCTTCGGCAATGGACACATGCTAAGAAAACCCTTAATGCACAGTACTAATAGATGATGAAATTTGAAGACACGTAATTATTATTGTTTTTTTTGGGTGACTTTTTGAGATTCTACATTTTGTTATATTTGTTTTTGTTTTTGTTTACGATATATGACAGCTAGACATATCCTTAAAACATCGATGAAGCTGATTGATATTGGAGCTAACCTCACGGACCCCGTGTTCCGTGGCAAGTACCGCGGGAACCAGGCGCACCCTGATGACTTGGAAAAGATCCTCGAGCGCGCTAGGGACGCAGGCATCGTGGCGATGATGGTGACAGGCGGTAGTCTGGAGGAAAGCCGGCATGCCATTGCGATGTGCCAGCAGCACGCGCACCTGTACGCGACTGTGGGGTGCCACCCGACGCGCACCAGCGAGGTCAGCAAGCACGCAGGCGGCGCACCAGCGTACTTTGCAGCGTTGCAGAAGCTGATCTCCGAGAACCGTGACAAAGTAGTGGCGATAGGCGAGTGTGGGCTGGACTACGACCGGCTGCATTTCTCGGACAAGGCCACGCAGCTCGAGCACTTTGTCAGGCACTTTGAGCTCGCTCAGGCAACAGGGCTGCCGCTGTTCCTGCACGACCGCAATACGCAGGGGGACTTTGCGCGGCTGGTGAAAGAAAACCGCCAAAAGTTCGCAGCGGGCGTAGTGCACTCGTTTACGGGGTCGGCTAGCGAGGCGCAGGAGCTGCTGGACTTGGGACTGTATATCGGCATTAATGGGTGCTCGCTCAAGACCGAGGACAATCTGGCGGCTGTAAAGTCTATCCCCGTCGACCGGCTGATGATCGAGACGGACTGCCCGTACTGCGAGATCAGGCCAACGCATGCCAGCCACAAGCTGCTGGAAAAGGCCGTGTGGAAGCAGCCAGAGGCGAAGCGCAAGGAGCGCTGGAGCGAAGAGTGCCTGGTCAAGAGCCGCAACGAGCCATGCACCATCCGCCAGGTGCTACACGTGCTCGCCACACTGCACGCCATGGACGAGGCCGAGATGGCCGACAGGCTGTATGACAACACCGTGCGCGTGTTTAGTGGCATCAGTTAGGTTATATTTCTTTCAGCCCCAGCGGCGCTCATTGTAGACACAACACGATACCACAGCAGCCAGAATGAACATCAGACCCCAGTGCTCGGTGATAAAGGGCCACAGGATATGCGGGCTCTGCTCGTGGCTGTCCAGCTCCCACATGCGCAGGCGGCCGGCAGCAGACAGCGCCAGGATGCGAACCACGGCGTCGGGTCCTTTGGCGCTGAGCTGATCGGGCCCTTTGGCGCCGAGCTGAGCCGGGTCGAAGTGCAGAAAGCGCAGGCAGGTGGTGGTGGAGTGGTGGTGCGGGCGCGGGATGAAGCGCTGGGTGTTGGGAAACGGGCTGTCGGGCGACCCCAGGCCGTCGTCCCACCGCACGGGCAAAAGCGCGCTCGGCTGCCAGGTGAGGCGCAGCTGCCAGTTGAACATGTCGGTCTCGCCCTCTTCCAGCGAGTCGACCGACGACACCGGCTCGGTGGCGACCCAGGGCATGAGGCGCGGCGTGCGGAAGTAGCGGCGGTAGTCGAGGATGCGCGTGGTGGACGACGCGTGGGCGCGCGCGAAGATGAACAGCTCGTCGTCGACGGTGGTCATGGCCAGCAGCGCGCCGCTCTCGTCCAGCGTCATGTTGACGGCCACGGGGCTGTTCAGCGTGCTGATGTAGGGCGGCCGCGACTCGCGCACGCGCTGCAGCTGCGTGACGTTGGCGCTGCCGTGGTCGCGGAACCACTCGGTGTCGACGACGACGATGACGTCGGTGGCCTTGAAGTAGAAGACCGACGTCAGGCCGACCTGGTCGACCAGCGGCGGGTCGTTGACCAGGCGCAGCTCGTCGCGCGACAGGCCCGAGAACTGCTGGTGCACGGGGAGCCGGTACCGCTTGACGTCCTCGTGGATCCAGCGCTTGGCCAGTGTGGTGTTCTGCAGCAGCTCAAACGAAAAGTAGAACGTGTCGCTGGCCGTGCTCCCGTGCGCAAGAAACACGTCCATGCTGCTGCCCGGCCGCGTCGAGTGCAGCTGCGCGAGGAACGTCTGCCGCCCGGTGTCGCGCAGGTACTCGCTGACGTCGGGTCCCAGCGTCTGCGCAAAGCCGCCGCTCAGCTCCGGCTCCAGATCCAGCTCCACCACGCGGAACCGCACGACGTCGTTCAGCCGCGAGTACAGCAGCGTCGAGCCGCGCAGCGAAAACTCGATGACGTCCTGCGCGCCGGGCAGGCCCACGTCGACGCTGCGGAGCCTCAGCCCCGCCCGCCCCACGCAGCGCCGGAAGTGCGCGCCGGCGTAGGCCGAGTCGGCCAGCCGGAGCTGGTCGTCGGGGCACAGCCCATGCTCGGCCGCAACGCCCGCCAGCACGGCAGCCTCGGCGTCGCTGCCCAGCTCCCACCACCTGGCGCCCACGCGCGCCACGGCCGCGTCAAAGTAGTCGGCCCTGTGCAGCGACTCCAGATCGTATATGCGCGTGGCATACGCCATGGTCTCCTTGTCGGCCACGTAGTACAGCACCGCCAGCCGCCGCGCCGCGTGCTGCCCGGCCGGCTGCCGCAGCCGCGTGCGGTCCAAGTACGCCAGCTTGGCCGGGCCTGGCAGGCGGTCGACGAACAAAAGCTCCCACTCGTCCTCGCTGCCGCCTGCGGCAAACCCCAGCGGCTTGCGGTACACTTTGAGCAGCCCGCCCAGCGGCTGCCGTGCCTGCGCCGTCCGGAACTCCGTGTGGAGGCGGATGTGCAGCAGCCCAGCGTCAAAGTCCGTCGCCCCGCCCGCCCGCGTGTCGCTGGGCGGCAGGTACCGCAAGGGCTCGAGCCAGTGCATGTCCTTGTTCTTCGTCCCCAGGTGGCTGCTGCCTGTTGTGCGTAGCTTGAGCTTGCTGTCGCTCTCATGGAGCAGCGCTGTTGTCGGAATTGGCTGCCGATTGAACCACGCTAGCACAAATATGTACGCCGCTCCCACTGCCACCAACATACATTGTCGCGTTCTCAACGCATACCGCATTTTTTGGTGAAAGATAATTAATACTAAAGCTGAGAAGCGCCTGCAATAGGCACCAACGCCTCACGCCTTCCAGCCGTAGACAAGTCAATCCCCACCCATCGGCTCGACTCGGCTCGCCTGTTATCACCACTTTTAAGAAAGGCACAAATCCATTTTCCTTTCAGTTTAAAGATTTTTCAATTTTCAATTTTTACACAAAATGCTCGGTCTACTTGCTGCTCGGTCAATCCGGGCTCCCGTCGTCCGCCTCGCACAGAGTCAACTCCCAGCTCGCCGCTTTGCCTCTAATAACAGCCACCACGACGACGACCGCCACCACAAGGCCGAAGAAGAGAACTATGTATTCGAGGAAGAAGACTTTAGCAATCCCCTGTGGAAGTACGCCATCGGTGGTATCGGTCTATTCTACTTGATCGGCAAATACGACGACTATATTGAGAAAAGCGGACGTGTCCATCCCATGACCATGTTCTATGCCAGTATTATGACCGACAAGGCCGAAAACAGGCGCATTTTCACCAAGTACCAGAAGGAGGTCGCCAAGGTCGCCGAGTTTAATATCTTGCAGTGGGAGGAGAAGCCAGACATGGTTGCCTCTATGAATACTGCAGAGTACTATAAGCGTGGTGCCAAGTGGGGCACGCCCATCGGTATCCAGGTCGATATGAGCGGTGCCAAACACCGTACTCCCATCAAAGAGTAGTAGATATCAGATATTCTATAAAATATATTTTTTTTTAGGCGCCAATGGTCGCACATGCAGAGGCTCCAAGTATCTGACGCAGTGCTGCGTTATCTATATCATGGGCATTCTCGAGCAGTCCCCAGAGCTGCGTCTGCGCGTTTGTCTCGACCTGCGCTGCCATTGCAGCATCTTCGGCAGTGACGTGGTGCTCGACCAGGGCCAGGCCGATGAGCAGCGACTTTGCTGACATGGTAGCCTTCTCCAAGGCCGCCAGCTTGAGCGGACTAAACCCAGCCAGCACTGCGCACAGAGTCTCTGTCGACTCCCTTGTCTGCTGCAAGGCAAACATATCCGACGTAAGGCTGATCTCAATCCCGTACTCCTTCCGCGCCCACTCAACAATTGGAATATAATGCCGCTGCTGAAGCTCAACCAACACACTTGGATACTTTTCGTGCAGACATGCCGAGTCCGTATGGAAGTATTTCAGCAGCTTGTCCACAACATCCGCCCGTACCGTGGCGTCTCCCAGCCCGTCGATAGAACGGCACACTAGCGAGGTCAGTGGCAGTGAGTGTGCCCCAATAAACTCGCTTTGCGTCTCCCACTCGCCGGCTATCAGCCACGCTAAGAGCTTTTGTGAGGGGGCGAGCTCCACTGCAGTGCCGTTGGGCGTTTTGATGGGTCGGTTGTCTAGAGTGACGACATATTTCCCGCTGCGCTCGTCAACACCTGCACTGCGCCAGAAGCGGCGGACGGCAGGTACTTTGTTGTCTCGTACATGGCGCGTGGTGCAAATGCCGCGCACTCGGCACCTATACGAAACGGATTGCAGCATGTGGCGTCCGGGATTGCCTACTATCATTGTCAGAAATACACTCCACCCCCTGTGTGTGTGAGAAACGGAAATCGAGTAAAAAAAATATTATTTTTGAGCTTATCTCTAAAAAAAAAAACACCCACCTCAGAATATGGCCGGGTTCGCTTGGTACTAGAAACACAATTATGGGCATTACAAGATCTATACACGGAGTGAGTGAGATTTGAGTATATAAAAAAAAGCCCTTTAATGCATTGTTTGCTCTCGGCGGCAAAAGCTAGGGTCGAGCATTCCGTCTGGAAACTTTTCTGATATCGTACAGACAACATCGTCGCTCCGGAGCTCATACAGCCTCTCGAAACTGCCATTGTCATCACTGAGATGTGCCTCAAGCAAAGTAAAAGTCGGCAATACGTTCATATACCGAAATAGCTGGCCAATCCCAACGCCCTTTGATATGACCAGATCGGCCGCTTTGCTTGTCAGCAGATCCACTGTACTCTGTGCCGAGCACACTACAGTACGGTTACAAACGAGGTTTATGTCGCGGCAGTATCGAATCGGTAGCTTGTGTTCCTTTAATCGCCAGGGCTCCTCTGGCTCGTTGAAGAGTACTTCGACTGATACAGGAAGGTTGTAGTACGCGCTGAGTACTCGCTGGAGATTGCCGTTGGCCATTAGCATAATCCGTTGGACGGGCGTTTTGAATACTGCTGGTAACATACATGAGGTCTCGCGTTGGGACATGACGTCGCCAAAGTGGTTGGGCTCTGCCTTGCCGTTCTTGGCCGCTGCACTGTACTGGACGACCATGGTAAAGGTTTTAAAAAAAAAAAGTGAAGGAAAAAATAATGCTTGTTGCTCAGGAAGAGAATGGTGAGCGGAGGTGAAGAAAAGGTGTCCTTTTTTTTTATAGCAATGGGCGGTCTGGACATGAAGGTTGGGAAACATACTTTTCCGAATATAATTAATTAACTGATAATAGGATTAGCAAGGGTCCACTAGCCCATACAATGGGGGAGTACCTTGACAACGATGTCATCAAATCCAGGCGATGTGGCTGGCGTTAATTATCTATATCCCACCTTCTTTTTTGCATTTTTTTTTTGTAATCTATCTATCATATCCAAGAAATGGTACGACCTGGCAGCCTGGCTGCACGCTTTCAGAGCCTGGACGCCTATGCCAAGACTCTGGACGACTTTAGCGTAAAGACGCTCTCTGGCGGGATACTCACCATTGTGGCCAGCATTGCTATTGCGCTCCTAGTTGGACACGAGTTTTTGGCTTACCGGCGAGTAGACATGGTAGCAGAGCTAGTTGTGGACGGCGAGCGGATGGAGAAAATGCACATAAATCTGGATGTGACGTTCCCACGGGCGCCCTGCATGCTCCTAGGGCTGGACGTCATGGACTCGTCTGGCGAGCAGCAGGTCAATTTATTCCAGCATGTGGCAAAAACTCGCCTATCCAAGGACGGCTCAGTCATTGGGTTGGACCAGGCTGGCAAGCCAACTGTGGCTGTGGTGCCTGCTGGCAAGGATGGCAAACCCTATTGCGGCAGTTGCTATGGCGGAGTGGCGCCCGAGGGCGGGTGCTGCAACAGCTGCGATGATGTGCACCAGGCCTATAAGCGGCGTGGATGGGCTTTCACTGACCCTGATTCTATCGAGCAGTGTGTGCGCGAAGGCTACGTCAAACACATGCAGGAGCAGGCCGGCGAGGGCTGCCGCATGCATGGGTTCATCGAGGTCAACAAGGTCACTGGCAACGCGCAGATCCTGGCCGGCGAGTCAATCAAGCATGGATCCGAGTACATGCACACGTACTATGACTATATGCCGCATGACTATGACTTTTCGCATACCATCCACCGCCTGTCGTTTGGCGACGAGTTCTCGGCCCAGACTAACCCACTTGACGGCGTCTCCAAAAAGGCCCACAGTGTGCGTGCCCAGTTCCAGTACTTTACTAAAATCGTCGGCTCTGAGATCCGATACCTGAATGGTACCGTGCTTAGGTCTAACCAGTACTCGGCTACTGAGTTTGTCAAGGGCGATGTTACGGCTAGTCGGAGGACTCCTGGATTCTTTGTCATGTTTGATATATCACCTATGCGCGTCATCTACACTGAGCATAAGCGCTCGCTGCCATCGTTCCTCACGTCTGTCTGCGCTATTGTCGGCGGGATATTCACTGTCGCACGCCTTGTTGATAGCTTTGTCTTCCGCACTGAGCGAGCCCTCCAGCATAAACGCGAATCGGGCAAACTAGCCTAAATTAAATCAAGCTGATTAGTGATTGTCAAAAAAGAAAAAGTTTGGCTCTTGGTCTTATTTTTTTTTTTTTTTCTCACTCTTGGTTTCTTTTTTTTCACTATATATTTTTTATACAATTAACATGGGTGGTCGGTCTAAAAAGCATTCTCGCAAGGCAGCTGCCGAGCCCGAAGACGAGCAGACGCTGGTTCGGCGTGGTGCCTCAGTAAAGGCGATCAAGACATGGGACGACGTAGAACACGACTCTGCCGATGAGTTTGACCACTCCCGCGATAAAGTGCTGTTGGGTTACGACAAGAAACTGGCCAAGCATGACGGAACCAGTGATTTCGATTCCGACGAAGAAGTCCTCAAAGTCAACATGCGCGCCAACTCTTCCTCCGAAGATGAAGTTAGCGACGCTGACGAGGGCGAGTTCTATAGCGACCAGGAAAAGAAAAAGAAATCGGGCCTTGAAGATGGCGCTTGGGGCAAACAGAAATACAACTACTACGATGCTGATGATATTGGCACTGACTCTGGCGACGACGAGGATGCTGCTAACGAGGAAGAGGAAGAGGCTATGCGGTTGCAGAAGCGCCAGTTGGAGGCCCTGGACGAGGGCGACTTTATTGACGAGTTTAGCACTCAGCTGGGCGTCAGCACAAAGGCCGAGCGCAGTGGGGCGGCACGCCTAGTGGCTGCTGTCGATGACGAGCAGGCGCAAATCGACCTCGACAAAGTGTCGTTTGGCGTCGATGGCTCTTACGATCTGTCAGATGCTAAGCGCCAGGCGCTGGAGCGTCTGCCGGAGAAAGAAAAACAGCGTATTATCCAGGCCGAATCCCCCGAGCTTCTGTCGCTTGTAGCTGATGTCGACACGCACTGGACCCATGTGCGCATGCATATCAGACCTCTCTTGGATCGCGCCTCTGCGTTGGGCGTCAAGGCTGACGACCATCCGGCGCTGGCCTTTTACTCGGCAAAGTACCAGCTGCTGATGAGCTATCTCAACAACATTGCTGTCTATTTGGTCATGAAGGCATCTACTGCCACTGAGCGTGGCGGCGTTGAGCTGCGCGATCACCCGGTTATTGCGAGTATTGTTGAGTTCCGTCGTCGCCTGGAGATGATGGACGCTTTGCAGACAAGACTGGGTCCATTGCTGGATCTTTTCGTCGAGGAGCTGACTAGCGGTGCCATTACTGCCACTAGCGAGGCTGCTACTGCTGCGGATTCGGAGGAAGATGCTGAGATGGCCGAGATCGCTGATGTGCAGCCGATTGCCGAGCCGAAGAAGCGCAGCCGGACTAAGGCCCGCCGTGCAGGCGTGTTCCTCGAGACTGCGGGAGATGCATCGGGCGACAGCTATGCTGAATTGCAGGCAATGCTGAAGAAGGAGCGTGCGGCGAGTCGCAAAAAGGGCCGCAGTGTGGCGACCAGCTGGGAGGCACTGGAGGACGGCGACTTTGGCGAGCAAGAGCAGCTGGACGAGGGCGATGCCGAGGATAAGGCGCGCGCTGTGCGGCGACTCCGCCACCATGCGAAGCGTATCACGCAGGCGCGGGCCAAACGCGACACCCGCGATACTTTGTCTGGCGACATTGACGTGCCATACAAGGATCGCCGTATGGCGAAGCTGCGCTATGACGAGAAGAGCGCCGATGCTACGCGTGCCCGTGCCGAGCGCTTTGGCGACGACCTGGACAGCGGCAGCGATATTGCTGAGGAGGCACCCGAAGAGGACGATTACTATAGCCAGGTCGCGCGCTCGACGCAGGCAGCCAAGGACCAGCGGCTGGCGGAGAAGCAGGAAAGACTGCAGGCACAGTGGAAGAATATGGTTGACGCTAATGTCGCTGGAGAGGCTGCTGTGGAGGGCGAGACGAAGCGCAATGTCAATTACCAGATATTGAAGAACCGTGGTCTTGTGCCGAAACGCACAAAGGAGCAGCGTAACCCGAGAGTCAAGCGTAGGAATAGGTATGAGCAGGCTAAGAAGAAACTTAATAGCTCGGTTACTCAGGTCCGCGCACTCGAGGGTAACTATGGTGGTGAGGCTACGGGTATTAAAGCTAACCTATCGCGTAGTACAAGGTTTAAGTAGATGTACCTTGTTTTCTTTCTTATCATTGTTATTGATTAAATAATTGTTGGTCATTAAATGATATGTAAAGATGTGGCGTTTCACAAGTTTGAAATAAAGTTTGATGGGCTAGGAACTGCGTATACCTTTTTTTTGTCTTCCTTGACTCATTTTATTTGTTTTTTTTTACCACTCTAATGACCTTCTCTAACTGCGCCGATTTTCTATATGAATCAGCAGTTAAGTAATATGCTTGAGGATCTGAAGGTCACCGATTATGACGCCGAGTATGGCGTTGTTGTTGAGCCAATGGCTCAGCTGCCGTTGATTGAGGCTGACCAGCAGGCTCACCCGCAGGAAAGACGGAATGCCAGAGCGCGGTCAAGGACACACAACACTCCCTATGACCGCCCATTTCCACGCCCTCGTCAAATGCCTTCAGCACCTCAGACCGACCCATGCCTGCAGGACGGTCAGAGTGCTGGAGCACAGCACACACCGCATGTACCACCTCTGCCACAAGTTAAATCAGAGGATACTCCCCTGCGGCCAATCCCAGCCAGTCACTGCCGAAGAGTTGTGTGCTTATTTGGATAGCTTTGGTAAGAAGGAGGGGAGCATTCACAATAGTCGATGGAATAGCTAGGCACTCGTTTGCTACAACAATGGGCTGGATGCTACTACAAGGAATGACAGTCGGATTGATGCCTATGCGCGATACTCCTGCAAATCCAAGGGACCGTTTTGTTAGTAGTTGAAGATATCTCTTACCTAGTACCTCACAGAATACGCAAAAATTAAATCTAAAACAGATATAGCATTGCTTGGTGATATATTCAACTCTGATCCATTGTAAGCCATAAAGAATAATTGAAAAAGGTAGAAAAAGAAGACATTTTTTCACTGGGAGTAAACTCTTTCCAATACGCTGGGTGCTTTCTTGCCTTTTATACTCTCCCGTTGGCTTTGCACCATTTGATAGAAAGCAAAATATCACTAGGCTGCAAGATCTTCAAACAGGAATACTTTGTTATGATAGGTCAGGGCAGCGTTCATGTGTGCACACTGATGTATCAAGCTCAGCCCCTGCCTAGTGCGGATCAGAGGAAGCGTTCATGTTTAAGGATTTTGCAGCCTAGTGAGATTTCGCATATTTATCAAATGTTGAATGGCTAAATGAGGGATATCAAAGGCAAGGCAATGCACCAGCACGTTGGCATTAATTATCTTCAGTAATACATTATTTTATTTTATTCTACACAATATTTACTTTTAGTCGACCTGAGAAGACTTAATAACCAGGTAATGTTATCTGTGCAATAGGTTTTTTTTTGGGATTTGCTGTGAGATTATACTGACACACTACCCTCGGAGTCCTTTCGACCTTTCGACAAACTGCACTTACCACCCACTCCAAATCATTGAACTGTCTCTTGGATCTGCAAGAGTAGCTCGCGTAGGCATCAAGTTGGCTGTCATTCCTTGTAGTGGTGTCCAGCCCGTTGTTGTAGCCTTACCGGCCTATTCTTTTGTTAATAAAGTGTTGTTTGTAAGATATACATGTGGACATGTTGCGATTTAATCCTGGTGGGTTGATCCTTGGGACACAAGGGGAGGCAATCCAGTGAATGTCTTTGGCGCTTTTGCAAGCTTTCTCTTTGTTTTTGTTCACAGTATTTTTATTCTTTTTTATATTTAGTTTCTAATGAACAGGACGCTTGGCTGTATTTTATTTTTGTGCGTGTTGTGGCTGTGGCTAGGTTGGGGTGCGACTTGGTGGGACTCGCAAGAAGACAAGGAGCAACGAGACGAATTTGAGCGAGAGTGGTGGAAGTCATTTCAAAGTCTGACGTATGCAGACAATTCGACGTTTATGCTTCTGCCTGACGACGTACAAGGGTCTGTTGGGTTATTAATAGGAAATGACAGTAAGCGTTCGGCATTGTCGGACAGTGAATTCACGAAAGACGTGGCCGGTACATACCATGGTGAGTGGGAGTCGAAACACAACGCTCAGACCACGCCATTTTGGAACGGTACACTTCCCAGTGGGTACTCGCGGCCAGGTGATGGGGCTACGGGGCGGTTGAAGATGGTGCTGAGAAGTGTGGCAATGGATAGTGGAAAGACGGAGTTGCTACGCGGCTCGGTTACATTGCAATCAACAACCGGGTTCTCTGCTTTGCTCGACGTTGAGGGGCTATACTGGAGTGGCTCAGGCGTGGCAGTCCTTCACGGCGCACCTGAAATCAGCGCCCAGTCAGCAGTCGATCTGGTAAGAGCTGCGCCCAGTGAAAAGATATTTTCGCAGGCCAAGGCTACTCTCAGCGAGGCGTACGCCAGTCTGCTTTCCCAGCGCAAGCGACCAGAGTACGTGAGCCGAGACTGTGAGTACCACATATACCTACAGTTCAGCCCCGGGCATAAGGCTCTGGTGGCACGGTCAGTCATGTTTTCACCGGTCTG